>PVJC01023772.1:0-26124 GCA_004026665.1 Murina feae | reverse complement strand
CTAGATCAGATGGACTTAATTGACATCTTCAGAATATTTCACCCCAAAGCCACAGAATATACATTCTTCTCAACTGCACATAGGACATTTTCAAAAATAGACCACATATTGGGTTCACAAGCAACGTCTCCCCAAATTCAAGAAGATTGAAATCATACCAAGCATCTTCTCAGATCACAATGGCATCATATTAGATATAAACTACAACAAAAACAATCCAAAAAACTCAAACACTTGGAAGCTGAATAGCATGCTACTAAATAATGATTGGGTTACCAGTGAGATCAAAGAAATTAAAAACACTCTGGAAACTAATGACAACAAAAGCACAACAATCCAAAATCTATGGGACACAATGAAAGCAGTCCTGAGATGGAAGTTTATAGCTCTACAGGCCTACCTCAAAAGAACAAGAAAAAATGATAGGAAATCATCTAACCCTACAACTCAAAGAATTAGAGCAACAAGAAAAACCCAGAGTGAGAAGGAAGGAGATAATAAAGATCAGAGCAGAAATAACTGACATAGAGACCAAAAAAAACAATACAAAAGATCAATGAAACCAAGAGCTGGTTCTTTGAAAGGATAAACAAGATTGATGAACCTCTAGCCAGCATCACCAAAAAGCAAAGAGAGAGGACACAAAAAAACAAAATCAGAAATGAAAGGAGAAATAACAACAGACCCCCAGAAATTCAAAGAATTGTTAAAAAATACTATGAACAACTCCACTCCAACATATTGGACAATCTGAAGGAAATGGACATATTCCTAGAAAAATACAATCTTCCAAAACTCGATCAGGAAGATTCTATAAATCCCAATAGGCCAATAACTATAGCAGAAATTTAAGCAGTCATCAAAAAGCTCCCACCAAACAAAAGCCCAGGGCTAGATGGCTTCACAGGGGAGTTTTACCAAACATTTAAGGAAGAACTAAAACCTATCCTCCTCAGACTATTCAAAAAAATTCAAGAGGAACACTGCCCAGCTCATACTGTGAAGCCAGCATCACCCTAATACCCAAACCAGATAAAGGCAACACAATGAAAGAGAATTATAGGCCAATATCCCTCATGAACATGGATGCCAAAATACTCAACAAAATTCTAGCAAATCGGATCCAGCAATACATAAAAAAGATCATACACCATGACCAAGTAGGATTTATCCCGGGGATGCAAGGATGGTACAGTATCTGCAAATCAATAAACGTGATACATCACATAAACAGATTGAGAGATAAAAATCACATAGTCATATCAATTGATGCAGAAATAACATTTGACAAAATCCAACACCCTTTCTTGATAAAAATTCTCAGCAAGGTGGAAATAGAAGGATCATTCCTCAACATAATAAAAGCCATATATGACAAACCCACAGCCAACATCATACTCAATGGTCATAAACTAAAATCATTTCTCCTAAGAACAGGAACAAGACATGGATGCTCCCTTTCACCACTTCTGTTCAACATAGAACTGGAAGTACTAGCCATTGCTATCAGACAAGAAGAAGAAATAAAAGGCATCCAAATTGGAAAAGAAGAAGTAAAACTGTCCTTATTTGCAGATAACATGATACTGTACATAGAAAACCCTAAAGACTCCATTAAAAAATTATTAGACTTAATAAATGAATTTGACAATGTAACAGGATACAAAATTAATGCCAAGAAATCTATGGCATTTCTTTACACTAACAGTGAACTTACAGAAAGAGAGACTAGAAAAGCAATCCCATTTACCATCACACCAAAAAAACTAAGATACCTAGGAATAAACTTAACTAAGGAGGTAAAAGACTTATATGCAAAAAACTACAGCACACTGAAAAAAGAGGAAAACAGATGGAAGAACATACCGTGTTCATGGATTGGTAGGATCAATGTCATCAAAATGTCCATACTACCCAAAGCAATCTATAGATTCAATGCAATCCCCATTAAAATACCAATGGCATATTTCACAGATATAGAACAAATGTTCCAAAAATTCATCTAGAATAAATAAAGACCTTGAATAGCTGCAGCAATCCTGAGAAAGAACTAAGTAGGTGGGATCTCAATACCAGATATCAAGCTGTATTACAAAGCCACTGTTCTTAAAACAGCTTGGTACTGGCACAAGAACAGACATATAGATCAATGGAATAGAATAGAGCACCCAGAAATTGACCCAAACTACTATGCCCAATTAATATTCGACAAAGGAGGCAAAAGCATACAATGGAGTCAAGAAGTCTCTTCAACAAATGGTGTTGGGAAAATTGGACAGATACATGCAAAAAGATGAAACTAGACCACCAACTTACACCATACACAAAAATAAACTCAAAATGGATAAAAGACTTAAACGTCAGACAAGAAACCATAAAAATACTAGAGGAATCCATAGGCAGTGAAATTGCAAACATGTGCCAAAGGAATTTCTTCACTGATCCTGCTCCTAGGGCATTGGAAACTAAAGAGAAAATAAACAAATGGGACTATATCAAAATAAAAAGCTTCTTCACAGCAAAGGAAATCATCAACAAAACAATAAGAAAGCCCACTGCGTGGGAGAACATATTTGCCAATGATATCACCGATAAAGGTTTAATCTCCAACATTTACAGGGAACTCATACAACTTAACAAAAGGAAAATAAACAACCAAATCAAAAAATGGGCAACGGATCTAAATAGACACTTTTGGAAAGAAGACATACAGAAGGCCAAAAGACATATGAAAACATGGTCAAAGTCACTAATTATACGAGAGATGCAAATCAAAACAATGCAGTATCATCTCATACCTGTCAGAATGGCTGTCATCAACAAGTCAACAAACGACAAGTGTTGGAGAGGATGTGGAGAAAAAGAAACCCTTCTGCACTGCTGGTGGGAATGAAGACTGGTGGAGAACAGTATGTAGTTTCCTCAAAAAACTAAAGATGGAACTCCCATTTGACCCAGTGGTCCCACTTCTAGGAATATATCCCAAGAAGCTAGATACACCAATAAGAAAGGATATATGCACCCCTATGTTCATAGCAGCACAATTTACTATAGCTAAGATCTGGAAACAGCCTAAGTGCCCATCAGCAGAAGAGTGGATTAAAAAACTGTGGTACATCTACACAATGGACTACTACAGTGTGGTTAAAAAAATTTAAAAAAAAGGCAGTTCTTGCCATTTGCATAGAACGGGAGAGCATTATGCTAAGTGAAATAAGCCAGTCAGAGAAAGATAAATATCATATGATCTCACTCATTTGTGGAATATAGAGAACAACATAGACTGATGAACAGGGATAGAGCCAGAGACAGAAACAGCGATCAGTCTGTCAATCCCGAGAGGGAAAGTAGGGGAGGGTGAGGGTAAGGGGGAGTGATCAACCAAAGGACTTGTATGCATACATATAAGCCAAAATAATGGACTCAGAAAACAGGGGAATGAGAGCATGAATGGGCGGGGTAAGGGCTAGGGGTTATGGGGGGGATGAGGACACATTTGTAATACCTTGACCAATAAAGAAATTTTAAAAAAATAGAAAAAATATATATCCTGAGGTACCTCCCATTCCCAATAGGAAAAGCATCCCAAGAATGGAAAGTTTGCTCAAGGCATTGAGTAATGAGACATCCTCTGTCTGGACAGCATTCCCAGCAAGGAGAATGCTTCCCATCATTCCGCTGAGTTTTCTCCCTTCTACGCATTTCCTTTGAAAGATACATACATGACACTGGAACATTGTATTGTTCATCACTGCTATTTTACCCTCCACACTGCTTTACTGGCCTGTAGAGTAATGCCAGGGATGCAGATACCACCCCGTCACATATAGCCAACGTTCAAGGGAGTCAGGTGCCCATTATAAAAAGACATTTTAGTACTCGCAGTGTTTTCAGTGGTTAGAGCATCAGCCTGCACACTGAAGGGTCACAGGTTCCATTCCTGGTCAAGGGCACATACCTGAGTTGCAGGTGCACTCCATGCCCCTGGTTGGGGCACTCGGGGTGCATACAGGAGGCAACTAATCAACCTCTCTCTCTCTCTCTCTCTCTCTCTCTCTCTCTCTCTCTCTCTCTCTCTCTCTCTCTCTTCCTCTCTCTCTCATATCAATGTTCTCTCCCCCTACCTCTCTTCCACTCTCTCTGAAAAGCAAATGGGAAAAATATCCTCAGGTGAGGATTAACCAAAATAAAATAGAATAAATAAATAAATAATGCATTTTACTAAGACTTAGAAAAGTGAGTGGCTAAGAACATTTTGAAAGCATTCCTTTGAAAAAGTGATTTTTGAGCCCCTAACACATAATATGATCTTGTTGAATCACAAGACTATACAAAAAAATCTTAGCAATGACATACGTAGCTCTGAACAAATTACAGTTCATTACAGGAGACCACCAAACCGAGAAACTGACCAAGTAAAGGAAAGCAAAAATGCAGGCTGGGCTGCAGGTGTACCTTGCTTCATGCAGTGCCTGCTGCTTTCTCCTCTCCTACCGTGTGCAGGCTCTGTCTGGGCGCTTGGAATATGTCAGTGGGTGAGACAGACTCCACTCCTTGCCCTCACCAAGTTTATGATTTTCTGTTAACGTTATACTTAACCAAACTCATTTTGCTAATAGGGGTTGTCTTCTTAAAAGAAAACTTACCAAGCAAAATCGCCAACATTGAAAAGTTTGACCTAAATTGTTCCTGTATGTCCCCCTTGCTGGGTGACTTCAGCCTGGTGATAAAGTGAAATAGAGGGTGTGTGATTGCTCCTCAGCATAGGCATATCTGCTTTGTACTCCCTTTTTACCTTTTGTCTTTTTATTATCTGATATGCTACTGAGAACAACTAGGTAAGGTTAGGTAAGGCCTAGCTTCGTGGATTTAAAGAATAAGTAGTTATGTCAAGTCTAAGAAGTAACTAAGCCTACAGGGCTTGAAAGGTTTTAGTTATGTTTTATTTATTGTGTTGGTCCCTTGCTTTATAAAAATGCACATGGTATCTGTATAGTATTCTTCTCTTTCAAATTTTTACATAATTTCAGATTTACAGGATGTTACCAGAAAAACTAGAAATAATTCCCGCAGTCATCACAGGTTCCCCAGTGTCAGTATTTATCACATTTGCCTCATTCCTCCCCCCTTTCCCTCCTGTTAACTTTTTTCTAAGCCATGTGAGAGGAAGTTGCAAGCATGATGTCCCTTTTTCCCTAAATACTTCAATATATATTTCCTAAACTTAGACATTCTCTTACATAACCACAGTACTGGAGAGTGGACATTTTCTCCTTGTCCCTCTTAGTTCTTCTAGCTGGCCAAATAATTAAAATGACATGAGTCAGTTTAACATGGAGTGCATCTGCAACTCAGGTATGTGCCCTTGACCAGGAATGGAACCTGTGACCCTTCAGTGTGCAGGCTGATGCTCTAACCACTGAAAACATCAGCAGTGAAATTTAATTACATGTGTACATAAGGGGCTCCATGTAAGTAGAGACCAAGGGCAGGCAAACCAGGCAGGTGAGGCTTTTAATCTGTCTGGAGCCCAGGAGAAGGGGGGTTGTGGTTTGGGACTTCAAAGGGGAAAACAGCAGTTCACATGGAGATAAAGCAAATGCTTGGGCTTTCTTTAACAAGGAGACTTTGATCAGTGCCCTTGCTGAATCCCTCCCTGTCTGTCACACTATATTAAACTATAGGGTCTGTGATACTCTCTCTCTTCCTGGGGCAGGTCCTCTGTCTAAATTCTTTCAGGCAGTTGGAAGGAAAGTCAGAGGTTTTTCCCTAAATCTTTTGTTTCTTAAAAATAACAAACTTAAAATCAATATCCCAAAAAGCATATTTTGAAGTGGCAAACTTTACTCCCCTCAGTTTAATTTTAAGTAAGTTCTTGCATTTAGAGTTTATGGGATTAAATTTCAATCTAGACCTATCAGAATTATTGCTAAACTAGGGGCCCGGTGCACAAAAATTTGTGCACTCGGGGGGTCCCTCAGCCCGGCCTGTGCCCTCTCGCAGTCTGGGACCCCTCAGGGGATGTCCACCTGCTGGCGTGCCTGGCCAGCCTGGGTGAGGGGCTGATGGCCGTTTGCAGGCTGGCCAAGCCCCCCAGTGTGACCCTTACCCCAGTGGGGTGTGGCAAGTCTGGGTGAGGATCTGAGGGGGGTTTTCAGGCTGCCCACAGTCCCTTCAGGGTTCGAGTCCCTACTGGGGTACCTGGCCAGCCTGGGTGAGGGGCTGAGGGCATTTTCAGGCTTTCAGGCTGCCCACAGCTCCCATTGACCCAACGTCCCAGTGAGGCTGGCTGGAAGCAGGTTTCTGGGGTTTATTTATCTTCTATAATTGAAACACTGTTGCTTTGAGCCAAGGCCTAGGCAGGTAAGGAAGCAGCTCCTTGGCTGTATAATTGCAACATTGTTACTGTGAGCAGAGGCTCAGCCAGCCTAGGCAGGCAGTTGCAATGGAAGACTTCTGTTTACTCTAGCTCTGTGGCTGCTGGCTGCCATCATGGCTGGGTTAATTTGCATGCAGCCACTCTGATTGGCTGGTGGGTTTAGGCATCCCAGAGAGATGGTTAATTTGCATATTACTCTTTTATTAGATTAGCTAGTAGAGTTCAGATTCATAAAGTATTTTTATGAGGGAAACAGAAATTTGAGTGGTTAAAATCATTGTTGATATGTTTCATTTTAATTTTTAACGACTTGTTTTTGGAAGACCTTTAGAAATAAGGCTTTTTTTTTTTTTTTTTTTAATGAGGCAGCCAAAAAAGTTTTTTAGATATGCTTTTGGTCATCTCCTTTAAGAAGATCTATTTTTGTTTCATTGCACAAACAGAAGGCTGAAACTAAACTTTCAGCTTAGCTTTTAAAATGACTTTGTAATCAGAAAGTTTAAGAAAATCTAGACTTACCAAAGTAAAAAAGAGTCATTTATCAGATGATCTTGAAGTAAATAAGTTCTTGGTAAGGCCAAAGTGAAAGGCAACAAGTGTTTGAGATACAGCAGAATAGCTGTTCTGGAAGCACTGACTCAGGCAGAAATCCAGTAGGAGGTGACAAGTTTTTATGAAAAGGAAACGGGAACAAGTACACCAGTGGAAGGAAGGAATTTCTGTGGCGTTCCTGGAGGTGTTATAAGCTAAAGAAGGAATTTCCACAGGTGCAAGTAAGCTAACATAGTGATGCTAATTCTTTGCTGTTGTTTTTTCCATTGATTTTTAGAGACAGGGAGGAAGGGATGGGGAGAGAGAGAAACATCTATGTGAGAGAGACACATAGCCGCCTGCCTCCCACATGTACCCAACCAGGGATCAACCCATGTACGCGCCCTTGACTGGGACTCCAGTCTGTGACTTCTCAGTGCGCAGGCAGGTGCTCTAGCCACTGAGCTTCGTGGTGTGCAGTGCGTGATGCTAATTCTAAAGAATGTCTTTAATTTTCAGTCTTCTAGTCGTAAAGTCTGCTTTCCTGTTAGTTTTGCAAATGAGGCTGTTTTAGCCCAGTCTGAAGGTTATTTTGCGCAGTTTTCAAGTTCCCCTGCAGAGAAGATAGTGGGAGATGTGCAGGGTGTTCAAGCCTGGGGTAAGTGAGAGAGAGTCATGTCCTTCACCCCAAGAGCTGTTTGTTCGAGGATTAGAGGGGAGAGCTTATTACCCAGCCAAACAGAGCAGGATCTCGTACTTGGGTTTGTCTGGTTGTTAAGAACCTATTAGGACTTACACAGCATGTAGGATAATGACAGTCCTCGCCCACTATGAGTTTAGGATGGTGGTAATTATGATAGCAGCTAGTAATCTTTAAGTGCTTATTATGGGCCAGGAACTGCTGTTGAGCACTTGGCATGAATTAATTCATTGAGTGCTCACTATGATATAGCTACTACTGATAAGGAAACCTAACTCTAAGCCCATGAACTTCAGTTAACCCAGTCAAGGCCTCCTGGGCAGTCTGGTTCCTGCATCCCTGGCCCCTTACCCTGTACACTGTAGCATCTCCCCATGGACGGCAAAGTTGGAGAGTTACAAAGAGGAGGAAGGTGCACGCAGTCCCTGACCACAGGCGAGATGAGATAGGAATTCACACAGAGAACGCCCCATAGCCATCCCCTCACCCAGCTTCTTGCTGTGTCCTCGGTGTGGGCTTCCTCATGGCTTGCCTACACCTCCCTGGCTCTGGCCTCCTCCCGCTGGACCATCTATACCCCCGCCATGCACACCTGATTTTGCCATGCTCTGGTTTTAAATCTTCCCATCGTATCCAGAAAAAGGACAGCTTCCCATCTCTTTTAGCCTGGAATCCCAGTCAAGATCACCTTTTTTTTTTTTTAAATCCTCGCGTGAGGATATTTTCCCATTGATTTTTAGAGAGAGGGAAAGACAGAGAGAAACATCTGATGTAAGAGAAGCGCATAGATTGGTTACTACCTGCATGAACCCTGACCAGGATCCTGGCCCAGGAGGAGCCTGCAGTCAAGGTATATGCCCTTAACTGGAATCGAACCCAGGACCCTGTGGTCTGCAGGCTGACACTCTATCCACTGAGCCACACAGGCTAGGGCAGTGGCTCTCAACCTTCTGGCCCTTTAAATACAGTTCCTCATGTTGTGACCCAACCATAAAATCACTTTCATTGTTACTTTATAATGTAATGTTTCTACGATTATGAATTGTTAATGTAAATAAATATCTGATATGCAGAATGGTCTTAGGCGACCCCTGTGAAAGGGTCATTCGACCGCCAAAGGGGTCGCGATCCACAGG
Organism: Murina feae; assembly: GCA_004026665.1. Classification (NCBI taxonomy): domain Eukaryota; kingdom Metazoa; phylum Chordata; class Mammalia; order Chiroptera; family Vespertilionidae; genus Murina; species Murina feae. The sequence continues at coordinate 17,378 of PVJC01023772.1, read as the reverse complement.
TTGAGAACCACTGGGCTAGGGCAAGATCACCTTTTGAACTTGATAAAATGCATGTCACCATGACCCAGCCTTGGGTGGGGGGAGGGTAGGCATTGAAACAAGCTTTCTGGGGGTGATTCTCACATCAGCCGGGTTAGGGAACTACCCGTGCAGACACAGTGAAGTGCAGAATTCCAGCACCATGGATGCCTTCTGTTCCTCTGCCCATGGGACTGGAAACTGGGTGGGCCCCAGCTTTGTCTAGCAGAGTGCTTGCTATCTACCTGGCACTCAGCAAATATCTGATTCACACATGACTGTATCACGAGGCAAGTTCTCCCAATGAGATAGTTGAGGCGGATTGCTGATTAATACTGATTTCTAATAGTGATGGGTAAAAAGAATCACTACCCTTCTCACCTTTCCTGGTGGCCTTTGCTGTGGCTTTCCCCCAAAGTAGTGACAGCCTATAGGTGCAGATGGTTGCTCACTTACGAAGTGGAGTGTCAGGATTTCATGGACAGGGCGCTGGTAGTTGGCTAATTTTGGGGGTGGTGGGGGTGGAATGCAGTGGTGGTCCTGACCCTCCTGGCTTTTGGCAGGTGTTGGCTCACAAAGCCTACATTGGTGAGGAATCTCTAATATCTGCTCAGGTAGCAAGAATAGGGTGTCCTTTGCCTTGGGGGTGCAGCAGACCTGGTGGCAGCCAACAGCATTTGCAGAGAAAGACTGGTAATACAGACAAGTCCAGCTGCAGGAGATGGGGCTCTGAGGGAAGAGGGCGGGGCTTTGGTGAGGCCAGCGAGTGGTTGGGAGTCTGGCTCCAGCCCCACCAGTCCCTCAGCTTTTGTGAAACAAGTATGGGACACAGGCCCGAGGTCATGGCTCTCTCACAAGCTTGGCAATTAGCAAAAAGTGTGTGGTTTCATGCTTTCAAACCAACTCAAGGCCAGGGGCAGGAGAACAGGGACCTGATAACTTGTTGCCATATCTGGCATTTTTTTCCTGTTTTTATATCATTTTAATTGATTTTAGAGAGAGGAAGGGGGAGGGAGAAAGACTTTTGTTGTTTCACTTATCTGAGCATTCATTGTTTGATTCCTGTATATGCCCTGAACAGGGATCAAACCCAAAACCTTGGTGTGTTAGGACGATACTCTAACCAACTGAGCTACCCACCAGGACTTTCCTGCTGTTTTACTGCTCGCTCTGCGATTACTCAACACAGTGCGGCTGGGAGGAGAGAGCAGCAGGTACTACTGTTTGCCAGTCAGCCCGAGCTACCGTCTGCCTCTCAGGGAAGAAGGGAAGGAGGTTGGCAGAGAGAGCAGGCTTCAGGGGCCGGTCCGTCTCCGCAGACCTGCTCAGCGGCCACTTCACTGTCAGCACGCCGAGTTCTCTCATACTCACCAGGACAGTCGCCTCAGGCCTTATTTTTAGTCCTGACATTGTATCCATGCGGTTCCCTGAAATGGTTTGACTCTAGCAGTAGTGATACACACACAGTGAGTGTTCAGATTTTTTCTATTTCTGAAACATCAGTTCCCAGGAAGACAAGTTCACGTCTGTTGAGCATCTATAACACTCACAGGTGTTCTGACATTCACACTTCACAACTCTCTCCCGAGGTTGCTGAAGTTAGCAGTTCCCATTTCACAGGTGAGGAACCCGAGGCCAAATTCCAGATGCGTCCAGGTGTGCAGAGGAGGGTGAAATGGGACTTGAACAGGTGTTAAGTTCTCTCTCAGCTAGACACTGCCTTGCACAATACACGGATTTGTCTCATTTAACCTCCTGACAGCCCCATGACGGAGGTACTGATAGGGAAACTGAGGCTTGGAGAGGTGAAGCAACTTGTCAGTGTAAGTGGCAGCCAGAATGCACCTGGCTTCCTGCTTCTGTGTTCAGTGGCCCAAGTCTTAACTCGAACCTTTACTAAAAACCATTCTCTGAAATGGGCTCTGGTCGGGGGTTGGTTCAAAAAAGGTTCTTTACAATTCGGACACTGCAGCAGGTGAGTGGTTTGATCCGAGCTGGTGAGTGGGTTCTCAGTAATCCTACTCAAATAAGCATTATACAAATGTGATGTGTTTTTCTCCCCCAGATCGGCCGTGGATTTGGAACATTCCTTATATCAAAGCCCCAGACACACACGGGAACATGTGGGTCCCGTCCTGAGGGGTGAAGCTCTGTGAACCTTGAGTGTAAGATGTGGAGCCCCAAACACTGGAGTCCTTGTTGGTGCTGGGTGTTCGAGTCCCTCAAATTGTCTCTGCACCCCTGGGAGCTCGGCAGAGGTCACTCATGGAACAGGATGTTGGTCATAGCTGTAGTCATTGTTAACACTTTTCACTAAAGAAAAAAAAGGTTCTATTTTCTTAATTCCCTTTTCTATGCTGTACTTTGGAATGAGAGCTATTAAACTTCACAGTGTGAAAAGAACATGTAGATATGAAGTTCTCCTGGTGGTGACTGGAACCTCGCAATGCTGTCAGCCTTCTGAATCCAGGGCTGGCTGTGTGTGTTGGGCGCTCTCGGGAAAGGTGCTTTCCCACCCAGCTCCCACTCTGTTGCCGGAGTGTCTTGGGGTCGTGGGCCTGAGCCTGCAGATTCCAGGCCTGTCACTGAGGCTGGTGGGCTGCCCTGCAGACCGGTGAGCCCTGTGATCCCCAGCCCAGCAGTTTCCAGAGGCTGTCGGTCCTCCCAGCACCAGGCCAGCCACCTCACTGCCTGCAATGGGTTCACTGGCTGGGGCCACCAGCCCTCTTCATCACCCGTTCCCCAAGCTGCATGGGTGTCCTTCCATCCATCCGTAAAGACGCCTCACACATCACACGAAAGCACACAAGTGTTTTACTTGGAAGAAATCCCAAAAGGTGACCAAATCACAGGTGAGGGAACCGAGGCCCAGAAAGGTTCAGGGTGTCCTCTGGTCTCACAGCTGGCTGGCGTTAGAATTCCTCTAATGATTCACTTAAGATTTTCACTGTATGTAAAAAAAAAAAAATTTTTTTTTAATCTGTAAATATTGAACTCATGCAGGGAGAAGTAGTGGGAGAGATGAGGAATGTAGTGATGTCCACAAAACTTACTTTGAATGCATTTAAACCATTGATGCATTTAAACCATTGATGGATGGAAAGAGGGATGGGTAGTTGTGCACTAAAGCATGTATAGTAAATGTTCATTGTGGAATCGAGGTGGTGAGCATATGGGTGTTCACTGTAAATTTCTTACAACTTTGTTTGAAATTTTCATAATAGAATGGGGGGGCGTTGCAGGACTCACCCCTGATGTATACACATGACCCCGTAGCCACTACCCCAACGGCTAGACAAAAGGGGATTCTGGAGCTGAGAGTAACACTCGAAGCATCGGGAGGTCTGATGGCAGAGAATCCAGAGCTGTGGTTTTTGTGTGTTTTTCTCTGCTCCTGGGAAGTGTGGGTGGGTGGGTGGGTGGACTCTGAGCCTGAAACAACTCTTTTGGGAGGTGGCGACATCTTGCTTCGCCCGAGGATGCCCACGTATCTATTCCTTTACGTATCCACATTCCCTCCCACATTTCAGGGGCTGGTGATTCCAGGAGCAGCCTGTGGCTGGTAGGTGGGGGCGAGCTGTCTGAAAGGGATGGAGCTCCCTCTTCTGGTTGAGAGGAGCCCACCCAGCCCGGCAAGCGCTGGACCCTCCCCTTAAGCACCCACTTTGTGTATCTGCACGGCACCCGGGGTGGGAGAACCGAAGCGCCCAGAGGGCCCGCCGAAAGCCGGGCACCGCGGGCAGAGACCAGCGCTGGGGGCGGCCCGGCGCATGGGAGAGGCGGCGGACGGGGTGGAGTCGCCTGCGCCGGCAGCCGCGCAGCTACACCTGTTGCAGCCTCGGCCAAGCCCGGCAGAGCGCAGGGCGCACCGCCGCTCGGGCGCCGCTCTTCAGGGCAGGGCCGCAGCGAGGAGGGGACCTGGGAACAGTCCCGACAGAGCCGAGCTAGGGGCTCTCCTCGGGAGGTGAGACTGGAGCGGGCCGCAGCGCCAGCGCCCTCGGAAAGGCAGGGTCCCGGGGAGGGCGCCCCGCCCCAGGCGGTTAGCTAACGTTGTGCCGCTGGCTGCACGGGGTGAAGGAGAGCCCTGCGCGCGCAAAAATCTGCAGCGCACCCAAGTTCGAGTGGAGGAGATGGCCCTCTCCGGGGTCACGGTCTCCTGGCCGCGGGGCCCCTCGGTCCTCAGCAGCCTCTCGGGGGCCGGGGCTGTCTCGCGGCGCACGCTTCGCTCCCGCGGAACCAACACGTGGGGGCGGGACACGCCCGCGCGCAGGGCTCGGAGGCCAAGGGCGCCCTGGTTCCGGGCCAGGCGAGGGAGGCACCCGGGGAGACTCCCCTAACTTCCTTCGCTCCCTCACTCCCACCTCCCTCTCTGGTCTCCTCCTCCAGCCGCTCGGCCCGCCGGATGCCGCAAGCTTGGGGGCCGGCCGGCCGGTCGCAACTGCACGGTCCGGTCGGTGCGCCCGCCCGGAACGGCTCCAGCCTCCAGGTCCCGGCAGCTGGGCCGGTGCCCTGATGGGGCTGAGGAGCCGAGCGACGCCACGATTGGGACGCAGCCCCTCGGACCCACCTGCAAAGCCAGCCGGCTGCGGCCCCGCGTCCTAGCCGTCGGCGGAGAAGCGATGGTCACGGAGATGGAGGCCGCGGGGCTCCGCGCACCCGCCTGCCTCTCAGGCGCCCCTGACCCTCGCTCGGGGGAAAAGGCAGCTCCGCGGGCGTTCGCCCTGCAGCCGCGCCACGCCCCCTCCCCAATCTGAGCCGCCAGTGGCTGCGCCGGGGCGGGAACAGCACGGCAACCCCGTGCCGCGCAGGAGCGGGCTCTGTGCCCTCTCCCTCGGACCTCCAGCGTCTAGGAGAACCCTCCGGCGGCGAAAGGCGGATTTGAAACCACGAGTCTGGGCGGACCTAGGGAGCCGGCTCCGCAGAAGCGGTCGCGGCGGCGGCGGCGGCCCCGGGAGCCGCGGGGCCGGGAGAAGTGCCCAGCGGACATGGCTGAGCCGGCCGTCGGGCGGCGGGGAGCGAGCTGAGCGCCCGCCCGCCCGCCCGAGCCCGACCTCCCGGGAGACCTGGGCGGGAGTCCGCCCGCGATCACGGCCGCCCGGCGCGAGGTCAGCCCGGGGGCCCGGCCATGGCCTGCCGGGGCTGCGGCTGCGGCTGCGGCCCGGGCCACCTGCACGAGGACAACGCGCGCTTCCTGCTGCTCGCCGCGCTCATCGTGCTCTACCTGCTGGGCGGCGCCGCCGTCTTCTCGGCCCTGGAGCTGGCGCACGAGCGCCAGGCCAAGCAGCGCTGGGAGGAGCGCCTGGCCGACTTCAGCCGCCGCCACAACCTGAGCCGCGACGAGCTGCGCGGCTTCCTGCGCCACTACGAGGAGGCCAGCGAGGCCGGCGTCCGCGTGGACAGCACCCGCCCGCGCTGGGACTTCACCGGCGCCTTCTACTTCGTGGGCACCGTGGTGTCCACTATAGGTACGTGGGCCGGGCGGGGGCGCGGGGACCCTCGCTGGCGATTTTCCTGGCGGGGCGCTCGGACGGGTGCGACCTGCGCTTCTCCACCTCCCGTCGGGTCCGCCGCTCCGCCCGCTGCACAGGTGGGAGCTGTTACCTGACCCACAGGTGGCGTCGCTCCCCGGCTTCTCTAAATGTGGTCCAGCTGCATTCGCATCACTCGGGAGCTTGTTATAAATGCAGAGTCTCGGCTCCTCCTCTGACCTCCCTGAGTCAGAATCCGCAGTTAACAAAGGACCCAGGGGACTCGAATGATCACTAAATGGGAGACGCTCTGCTCCGGGAGATGCTCAGTGTAGTTAGGAAGACGTTGCTCCAGTTCGTGTAACTTTAGGGAGAAAGCTTGCAAATTGGGGCAAGGACCGGTAAACCTTTATTGAGTTAGTACCACTCACAAGGCGCCGGGCGGAGCACACATTTAAAAAGAGCCTGGCCTTGCCCTTGCCGGTTTGGCTCAGTGGGTAGAGCGTCGGCCGCAAGCTGAAGGGTCCAGGGTTCTATTCCTGGTCAAGGGCACGTACCTTGGTTACAGATTCCCCGGCTCTGGTCAGGTTGTGTGCAGGAGGCAACCAGTCAATGTGTCTCTCTCACATCGATGTTTCTTCCTCTCCCTTCCACGATCTCTCAAAATCAATGGGAAAATATCCTCGGGTGAGGATTAACAAAAAATAAAAAGGGAGTCCATCCTTCCGGTTTACAGAGAAAATCAGATTGAATAGCAGATTGAAGGTTAGGCAACATGCTAATGAGAATGGAAACTATCTCCCACCCTGAAAAACTGGGGGAGAAGTGACCTTTGGGCTAACCCTGTGGTGTTCGGTACGGTTTGGGTTTTGCATCCTGAAGGAGGAAAGACTAGCATTCAAGGACCCCCATGGTCTATAACAGCGCTCGCCAACCTTTCGGACTTCACAGACCATCAGTGGTCCGGGGACCACTGGTTGGCGCCCGCTGATCTATAGAATAGGCTACGGAGGCCTCCTGGCTAACGGGATGGAGGTGTCTCTTTACTGTTAGCCTAAGGAGCTAGAACTTACTTAGAGGCAGTTGGGAGCCACTGAACGTTGTTGAGCAAGCGTGTGGCATGGCTACAGTCAGTTATTCCTTCATCCCCAGCAGAAGGAAAAAGTTGGGTGTCTGCACCACATTCCTAAAGATAATTCATCCTTAAAACATAATCAAGTGATAAGGGGGTTGGGGAAGATGCTGTGGAAATTTTGAAGAAAGAAAGAGCTGGAGCAGAGGAGGGGGCTTTAAAAGGCTACGCTGAAAAGGAGTGGCTCCCAGCTGTCAGGCACAGGAATAGCAACGAGGCTCAAGATGGCATCACAGAGGGCAGGCGCCCTGCAGCTATGGCCCCCGTGCCAGCAAGAGAGCTTGTCAGCGAGGCGGGTGACAAGGCGAACTTCCCTGAAGCTCCCACACTTGGCTGCCTTAGGTAGACATTCTGCCAGGAGAAGGAGCACAAGTATCATAGAGATCAGCCTCAGGCCTGACAGATCAGGAGAGAGGTCCCAAGGTCAATCTAGAAGCCGAGGGCTTCCGTGGGTGAGTAGGAGGCAAGGCGGAGGGGACGGGGCGATTAGGGACAGGAAGCACAGGCTGCATCTGAAGTGCTTTGTCCTAAACTGCCTGGCTCATAGCCCCAATCCACCCCCACATCCCATCCCAGGTGGCCCTGCTCATTAGCAGACCAGTAAGATACCATAATAACTGGGGGTCTGGCAAGAAAAACTGCCGGCATTCTCCATGATGACCAGAACATGGGCGCTGAGGTGGTAGAGAAGGAGTAAGACCCTTCCAGGTCTTCTCTCCCAGCCCACGTTCCTCGCAGAATTCCCCAAGTCCCTCATTGTGTCACCTCCCGCATCTCAGAAGACAGCCCCAGGTTTTTTTAAAAATATATTTTACTGATATTTTACAGAGAGGAAGGGAGAAGGATAGAGAGTTAGAAACATGGATGAGAGAGAAACATCAATCAGCTGCCTTCTGCACACTCCCTACTGGGGATGTGCCTACCACCAAGGTACATGCCCTTGACTGGAATCAAACCTGGGACCCTTAAATCTGCAGGCTGACGCTCTATCCACTGAGCCAAACTGGTCAGGGCAGCCCCAGGACTTTTATGTAGGGAGGACTCCGTGGAGCAAAGTGCTTGGTGAGTGTTGCTGTGGAACTCACCTAGAATCTGCTGTGTTTACATAGCAAGTATTGGGTTTTTTATTTCGCTCAAATAGTTATGTGGTGTCTTTTAACGGGAGACTAGGGGACTACATCCTCTCCCCTCACCCCCCGACACACATATGCATAAACACCGCACACCCAGACCCCCTGGTACTCCCCTTGGACAAGGAGCTAGGAAGGAGCAGAGTGTATTGATAGGCTAGTGAACAGCAATGGCTTAGGAACTGAGAATGCCTTGGATGGCTGGGCGTGTAATTGACTCAGTTATAATAATGGAGCCTGGTGGAATAGAAGGAAACTGGACAGAGGGTCCGGGGTCGGAATTCTGCAGTTGGGAGCCTTATCCTTATCCAAGCTATCTGCCAGTGCTCACCGTGTAGCTGTGCAGTAAATATCAGTCCTGTCTCCTGCCCACCCCTCCCACTAAGCCGGTCCCCTGTGTTCTTGTGAGCTCCTATAACAAATGTTCTTTAAAAAGTACAAAGTACTATATATGTATGGGCTTATTTTTACAATTCCAACCTTTCCTCTTAAACGGTTTCATGCATTGCTGCTGCAATAACGCACTTTTTTGGGGTACATATTAGGCACATACTGTGATTATTGTGTGAATATGTGATGTAGCTAATTCCTGCATTACAATCACAAGTAACTTCAGTCAACACAACTCGATGAGGTCGGTACGATTATTTCCATTTTATAGGTAAGGAAATTAAAGCTTCGTGTTCTTTGTACAATAAAGTATAAAGAAAAAAAAGTTACACCGTCTGTAACCACTGTTAACATTTGATGCATTCCTTTGTGTTCTTTTTGCCCTATGCATACACATGTGTGCATATGTAGTTTTAAAAATTGGGATCATATTCTGTGAACCATTTATCTTGTATTTTAATCATAACATTACATGATGGTGTTTCCCTTTTAAAAATCAGCTCCACTGTCCTTTATTCTGCATAGATTTTTGAGATAACATTATAAGAAAGCATACGTTAAAATAATCATAAAACAGCCCTAACCGGTTTGGCTCAGTGGATAGAGGTTGGCCTGGGGACTGAAAGGTCCCAGGTTCAATTCCGGTCAAGGGCATGTACCTTGGTTGCGGGCACATCCCTAGTGGGAGGTGTGCAAGAGGCAGCTGATCGATGTTTCTCTCTCATCGATTTTTCTAACTCTATCCTTTTCCCTTTCTCTCTGTAAAAAATCAATAAAATATATTTTAAAAAAATAAAATAATCATAAAACGTAAATAAAACTTCAGAATCAGGGAAAAGAAAAACAGAGAAAGCAAGTGGTTCTGGGAAGTTGCTAGGGAAGAGCTTTGTCTTAATTTAGGTTCCCTTAGAAGCAGAGCCAAGAATTTGAGTTCAAGCAGTTGATTGGCAGGTGCAAGGGATACAGGCAGGTGGAGGAGGACATAAGTCAATATAGGGATGTACTAGGCAGGAACCACAGTGAGCCACTGGTACAGGCAGACCTCAGAGCCATTACAGGTTCAGTTCCAGACCACCGTAATCAAGCAGGTATTGCAGCAAAGTGAGTTGTAACCTTTTCTGCTGGCAGAGGGTCTTGCCTTCCATTTGTAAAAAATGAAGCACAATAAAGTGAAGCACAGTAAAACTAGGTGTACCTGCACTTAATCCCATGTGGAAGCTGGACAACAGTGTAAAACTCTGACCCAGAAAGATCCCAGGTAGCACGGGAGCTGGGCGGCGGGGCCAGGGGGGGAGGGGGGAGGGTGTCCTTATATACCCACACCTGTCAGTAATTGGGTAAAGGTGCTTAGAGGGCAGGGAAGCACAAGCCTATGACTCCCAAGTGCTTCTGGCCTGATTTTGCATGGACAGCCCAAGGGTAGCCCAGTGACAAAGATGTAGGCACAGGCCGATGTGACTAGAAATGATAAAGGGTGTTGCCAAGGGGTGTGGGCATGGGACCCACAGTGACTAGTTAGGCTTCAGATTGGACTGCAAGCTCCATAGCTGAGTCATGATCCACCCTGGAATTCTTATCCTCAGAGAAAAGGTTCCCTCGTGGGGTTTTATGTAGAAACCATTGCATAGGACAGTGGGCGATGTTCACAAACAGCATTTTCCTGGAAAGTGCAGTTGAGGATTTCATGTAACTGTTGTCTGGTTGAGACCTTTGATTTAAAAGTCAGAGAAGAGTGAAAAATAGTTTGGCAATTTCTCCAAAGGTTAAACATAGAATTACCATTTGACTCAGCAATTCCATTTCTGGGGGACGTATTTGAAAGAACTGAAAGCAGGGACTCAAACAGATATTTGATTGGCTATGTTCAGTGCAGCATATATACAACTAGAGGCCCGGTGCACAAAATTTGTGCACTGGGTGTGTGGGGAGGGTGGCATCCCTCAGCCTGGCCTGTGCCCTCTTGCAGTCTGGGAGCCCTCAGGGGATGTCTGACTGATGGCTTAGGCAGGGAGAGGGCCTAAGCCATCAGTCAGGCATCCTTAGAGCTGCCATGGAGGCAAGAGAGGCTCCCGCCACTCCCACTGCACTCAGCAACCATGAGTCCGACTTCTGGTTGAGCAACACTCCTCCTATAGGAGTGCACTGACCACCAGGGGGCAACTCCTGTGTTGAGTGTCTGCCCCCTGGTGGTCAGTGCGCATCATAATGACCAGTCGTTCTGCCCTGAGACAGAAACCAGCTCTCCAACATCCCCCAAGGGGCCCTGGATTGTGAGAGGGCACAGGCCAGGCCGAGGGACCCCGCCTGTGCACACTTGGGGCCTGGGAGGGACGGGGAAGGTTGGCCAGCTGGGGAGGGATCGTGGGAGGGCTCCAGGGCTTGTCCAGCCTGTTTCACTCATTCCCAATTGTCCAGACACCAGCATCAAGCTAACCTACTAGTCAGAGCATCTGCCCCCTGGTGGCCAGTGCCCGTCATAGCGACTGTTCAACTGGTCAACTCTCTGCCCTCTGATAGTCAGTGCACATCATAGCGAGTGGTTGAGTGGCCTTCACATATCATTAGCATATTACACTTTGATTGTTGACCAGACAACCGGACACTTAGCTTATTCAGCTTTTATTACATAGGATAGCCAAAAGGTGGAAACAACCCAAGTGTTTAGCAACAAGTAAATAGATTAACAAAATGCAGTACATACAATAGAATATTATTCAACTATAAAAAGATATGAAATTTGGTGTATGCTACAATATGGATGATAAACCTTGAAAACATTATACTCAGTAAAATAAGGCAGATACAGGATAAATCCTATATAATAAAAGGCTAATATGCAAATTGATCCAACAGTGGAACAGCCGGTCAGTATGGTGGGACTAACCACCTAGGGGCAGACACTCAGCACAGGAGCTGCCCCCTTGGTTATCAGGGTGCTCCCACAGCGGAGCGCTGCTCAGCCAGAAGCCAGGCTCATGGCTGGTAAGCACAGCAGTGGTGGCAGGAGCCTCTCCCTCCTCTGTGGCAGTCGGACATCCCCCGAGGGCTCTTGGACTGCAAGAGGGCACAGGCCTGGCTGAGGGACTGCCTCCCCACTCCCGCCCACCTCCCCAGTGCATGAATTTCATGCACCAGGCCTCTAGTATTACACAATGTCACTTGCATGAGGTACCTGACAAATAGGCAAATTCCACAAGGACAGAAAATAGAATAGAGGGTAATGGGTATGGCATTTTTATTGAGGATGATAAAATAAGTTTTCAGTGTACATCGTGCTGATGGTTATACAACAGTGGGAATGCATTTAATGTCATTGAGTTGTACACTTAGGAATGATTAGAATGATAAATATTGGGCATGTGTTACCACGATTTAAACAGAATATGGGAGCAGAATATTAAGACACACTCAGGGATGCTGATTTTGAAAGAGACTGGTGGTCAGACTTGAAGCAAGAATGAATTTGCAATGCATACAACTCAGAGTAGTAGATTGACACTGTAGCTGGTAAATGATCCTTCTGTCAATATCTTTTGTCTCAAATATGCCTCTGGGAGGGGTATGCTTCTGTGTGTTACTTGTGCATTTATAAATCAGCTTCTGTCCCAAAAGGATTTGAAGTCTATGGCATACAATATGGTCATGGCAGGCTTAGGCTTTAGGTTGCCCCTTAACACAACAAGCGTTTATTCATACACACAGGCCCTCTGTGGGCGCCCGACTTCCAGGGCAGCCATCTCCCGTGTGGCCCAGGTTGCTTCTGTCTTGTTGCTTCCATTGTATGTCTGCACCGCATTTTGTTAACCTGGTCACTTGTTGATAAACACTTGGGTTGTTTCCACCTTTTGGCTCTCGTACATAATAAGAGCTGAAGAGTGGAGGACCAGCAATTAACTGGCCACCACCTGGAAGAGACACAAGTCACTTTCACAGACATTACATTGGCCAGATCAAGTCACATGGCCACACCCAAGTTCAAGGACACTCCCCCAATGAGTGGATATTGGCCAACAGCACAGATGCCTACCCCATGTTCATGAGTATCAGGCACTGGAAAGGGTACAGTAATGGAGTTATGACACTGGGGAGATGAAAAACATAGCAGGACAGGACCCCTAAGCCACAAATTGTTAACACACAGAGGTAGGTGTCAGAAGGACCTGCGTAATCGCCAGAAGTGAGCCGGCATTTGGCTCCGCGTTTTCCAGTTGTCAAAATATTAAGAGGCACAGACAACTATGACTCCCCTTACCCAGGCTGGCTGCTTGGAAGACACCCAACTTTCTCAGGCTTGAATAAAAATCTCTCCTACGGATTTTCATGGAGGGGAGTCATCGCCTCCACAGCATCTGGGCCGCAAGCACGAAAGAGAACCGCGCGTTGCCGCATCCCTAATGCAGGTGCGATAAGACCCCTCTGCCGAGGTCCAGAGCCACGCAGGGCAAGCACACAGCTCCCGGTGGCATGGCCCTGCAAGGACGTTTAGAATTTCCTACCGGCGGTTCCCAAGCTGTGGTGTCCATAGCAACTCACCTGAGGGAAGTGTGGCGCTCCTCACAATGCAGGTGATGGGGCCCTTGCACAGCTCCAGGTAGGGCACATCTGCATTTAAAGAAACTTCCCCAGATGGCTCTGCCTTAGGCAGCACAGGGAGCACACGTGAGGCACACATGATGGGAGTTGGCGAGGGCTGAACAGCTCTGAGGATCCCGCTATCTGCAGATCAGCGGTACCAGCATCACCTAGGACCTTGTTAGAAACGATGAGTCTCAGGGCAGCCCCAGACGAACTGAGTGCATCCGCTCCTTAATAAAACACCCAGGTGAGTCGAGTCGCAGGCACACTAAGGTTTGCTGTTTTGTGATGTTGCTGCCTGGGACAAGACCCTCTCCCCTGTGCTTTAGAGCAGGGCCACACCGGGGGCCAGGCTGGAGTGGAGGGGAGGGGGATGTGCTCGTCGGTTGCCTCTGTGGACCTCACCACCAGCTGGCAGGTTCCTAGGTGAGGAGCACATTAATCAACAGCAGCCTGCCCTGGCTGGTTGCTCAATGGTTAGAGCATCGGCCCAAGCACCGAAGGGTCTCAGGTTCAATTCCCAGTCAAGGGCATGTACCTGAGTTGCAGATTTGATTCAGGAGGCAAGGAATCGATGTGTCTATCTCACATCAATGTCTCTCTCTCCCTCTCTCCTTCTCCATCTCTTCCTTTTGCTTTCTCCCCTTCCTCCCTCCCTTCCACTGTCTCTAAAAAAATCAATGGAAAAAATATCCTTGGGTGAGGATTAACAAACAAAACAAAAAAAACCTTCAAAAAAAATGAAGAGCAGCTCTATTCAGTCGCCAGGATGCACTGGGCTTGGCCGAGAAGGTGACCCTGGCTTGTGTGACTCAGGAGCCCAGACACAGAGATCCCGAGCCCCAACTCAGTGATGGACTAGTCAAGGTAGATGACCAGATTTTCAACAACAGTTTTATTCATTTTAATTAAACAAAAAGAATGGCGCTGGTGCCCCTCTTTAGCCCCGGGCGTAGCCGTGATTGGCACTTGGGCAGCAGCATTCTGCGTGGTTCCGAGGGGTTTTGGAGCCGGGCTGACAGGTGTGTGACGTGGCCTGGTCAGTGTGCAGAACTTTGTGGTAGCGAACAGAATACTGCTTTCAGATTCTGTTGGATCCTGCATGGAAATAAGGCTGAGGAAAGAGCCTTTGAAATCAAATTATATCACCTTCAAACAGCAAACTATTGGAAAACAGCATTTTACAGTATAAAGCTATAGACTGACATCAAATATAACGAACAGGCATTCAGAAAGAGTAATACATCCCACTAATACATTAACAGATGTCACACGTTAGTGGATGTCATATGTGTGTCAATATTTAAATCACACATTGAATAAGCACTTTACATTTTGCAAAGCATTTGCACACACACCTGATGCAGTAGGCAGAGAAGTTATTAATTCCATCTTGGGCATAAGAAAACTGAGGTACAGAGAGCATAAATATCTTACTTAGGACTGCACGTCTATGAAGTGACAAAGTCAGGAGTAGAAACAGGTTTTGTTTTGTTTACCCCCGGTGATAAAAGAAGTACATATTCATTGTAGAGGACTGGGAATACATGGGAACAACTGAAAAAGAAGGCAGGAATCCCCCATAAGCCCACCATTCAGCGAGAACCCCTGCTAATGGTTTGGTGTATCATAATATGTTGAACCTAAAGTACTGAAGATTTTACTGGATTTAAGATGAGTCATTATTTTAAGTACCATTAAGAAAGAAAAGAATGCTGTCAATTATGTTCTGACACGAGCAACTGTGAGACCATCCTGATTTAATTAAGAGATACTTTAAGGCTGGGAAAAGGCACATCTTGAAACCAGGGAAGTAGGTCATATCTTGTATGTTTTCCATATATCCATTATACATGAGCATATTGTTCTAATTAGGTAAAAGTGAATCTCATGATAGAATTGCTTTTATTTATGCTCTAAGTGATTCATTTTAAACATTTATTTAAAATACTTCTAGTTTATCCTAGCCAGTGTGGCGCAGTTGGTTGAGTATTGTCCTGTGTACCGAGTGGTGGCTGGTTGATTTCCCCATCAGGGTACATGCCTGGATTGCAGTCCTGATGCCCAGTAGGGGGCAGGCAAAAGGCAGCTGATTAGTGGTTCCCTCATCAATGTTTCTCTTCCTCCCTCTTCCTTTCTCTCTCTCTAAGTCAATAAAGATATGTTTTTAAAAATACTTATAGTTCATATTCTAATCCTTTTCTCTCGGGAGCAAAGGGGAGGATCATGTTAATCATTGTATATGGGTGCTTTCAGATTTTGAGGATTTTAGGCCTTTGTCATCTTTGTCATGCTTTTTATCCATTATTTCTTTCTGTTCCATGTTTTTGTAGACACCAGGGGCCCAGTGCACAAATTTGTGCACCTTGAAAGGAACTGTGGGCCACAAGGCTGCGGTGAGCACAGGGACGGGTCTTGGCCCACCCTCCTCACCCCTGCTGGTCCCTCCTGCCACGGCCCCTGCTCCCCTGTCTGCAGGCAGCCCCGCTCCCACCACCACCACTCCCATGCACTGACTGTGCCAGCCCCACTCAAACCTGCTGATAGCACAGAGCGATTGGGGCCAGCACCAGCAGTGGGTGTGAACAGGGCCAGCACTCTCAGTGGGTAAGAGCAGCAGCTGCTGCCCTGATTGCCCCTCAGGAGCAGGGGGAGGTGGAGAAGCCCTGAGGGGCAATCAGGGCCTGCAGCCACCACTCAGATCCACTGGTGCCAAGTGATCAGGACCGGCACTGGGCACTCACTAGCAGCAGGTGTGAGTGGCGGCTCTGGCACTGGCTGCAGGTGCTAGTGGGGCTGGCGCCGGCAGCAGGTGTGAGCACCAGGTGGGCCCGAGGTGCGAGGGAGCAAGGAATTTTCAGTAACCACCAGAGGCTCACCCCAATGACAGCGGCCAGTGACCCACTCACCTGCTCCACCATCCTGCCATGGCCGACACTTGCCATGTTCCGTGCATGCCTCCTAGTGGCCAGTGCATGTCATAGCGACCGGTTGTTCTGGTTGTTCCGCCATTCAGTCTGTTTGTATATTGGCCTTTTATTATATAGGATGTTTTAAGTTTCTGTGCAGTTTCATACTTCAGATTTTTCCTGTTGTGATTTCTTTCATTGCCTTTGTGCCCAGGCAGTATTTCCCCATCTAGATCTTGTAAGAATGCTAGTTTTTGTTTCGTGCACTTTCAGTTGTAGCAGTTTTTAAAGCACTTTCACATACAATTTGATGCAAACAATGATGGGTGCTTTTAAGATTAGAGCTAAAGAGCAGTGAATGCGTGGTCTAGGGGAGAGGGGCCAGCAAGAGTGGGGGTAGGAATTTGCATTCACTCAGGTGGTGAGGCTCACACTGTCCATTCTATGAGCCCTAGATTTGTTCAGTTGTTTCCTACTCAGAAAATTTCAGTATCTGTAAATGAGAGGTCATCTGCAGGACAGAGCTCATTCTCCACTGCCCAGCATTCTAGCACACACACATTTCATCTCAGCTATTGCCTTAAAAAGTCTTGTGTATATCACAAAACATGGTGATTTCCTTTCCTTTATCCTAAACTCCATCCTGTTCTCTCTACCCCTCCATACCTTTTTCTATGAAAGAGAGATGGCTTTGGCATGACTGTAATCCAAATCTTACGCTCCGTGGAGCCCTAAGGGTAGCGTTTTGTTCCAAGAAGCACAGTCCATTAGACCAACATCACGAAAAAGTAAATTCATTTTTTGCTTGCATATCTCTAAAGAGTATTAGAGTCTCCAATTTATAACACAAAGGGAAGTTTCCTCTTTCTCCTCTCTCTCCTCTCTCTCCTCTCCTAATTTCTCGGATCTTGAAGGAGTTCTGGAGCCTTTTATCCCTAATCCTTCCCCAACCCTCTCAGCCCTCAGTCTTCCTGTCCCCTGTCCCCCGCCCATCTCATTCTCCCCATCCATCTCTCTCTGTTCTCTCCAGCTTCTTGTAGCTTTCCATCTCCATCTCAAAGGATCGCCCTGGTAGTTGACCCATCAAGTAGCAACCTTTCCCCTGAGGAGGAAGGGGGAGAAGATTGGCATCCCCAGTGCATTACTTATTTTATACTGCATGGGGACACTCTCGGCCTGTGGAGGACATTACTATGTTCAGACCCAGAAGTGCCATCCTGCTGAGGGTGGGAGACGTCCCCATCATTGCCCTGCTCCCCCTCTCCCTCCCT
The DNA here is from genome assembly GCA_004026665.1 of Murina feae. NCBI lineage: Eukaryota > Metazoa > Chordata > Mammalia > Chiroptera > Vespertilionidae > Murina > Murina feae. The sequence continues at coordinate 485 of PVJC01023772.1, read as the reverse complement.
TCTGAGCAGTCTGTCCAAATTGTCAGACACTTGTCTGAAATGCTGCTCCTTTAACACACCCACCACCATCTTCCTTTGGCCAAAGAGCCACCTGTAGAGGCCTAATTACATGTTCAGATTTTATTGTTGCCATTCTCTCATCAACCCCTGCCATCTCTTCTGTTGATCACCCTGCTTAGAAGGGAAGCCCTGTGGCCAGTGAACCCACGGGTCAGACCATGATGAATGTGGGTGTGACGTGTTACGGGGCAGCGGGGCCATTCGGACTTTCATTGTAAAGCAGCATTCTCAGGCCATGCAGATCTGATGACAGCTGGACTAACGCCCGCATGTCCCAGGTAGAGATGTGATCACCTGTGAGTTCCAGGCTTCCTTCCCTTCAGAGGGAGGAGGACAATGCGCTCTGAGCATTTCTTGATCGTGGCAGCACCTGGATTTTTCCACTTCACTTAGTTACCTGTTTGTGCAGGACTGCTGGTCACCGA
>PVJC01023771.1:0-26115 GCA_004026665.1 Murina feae | reverse complement strand
GAAATCAGGCCAATCTATAAATCAAGAAAAGCGTCCTTGTATACATTTAAATCCATCGGGTTTCTGGAATAAATTGGCAGTGAATTAAATATAACTGAATCACATCCTAGCACACCCCATTAAAGTGTCCATGAATTAAAAAAAATATAGCGCCTTCCACCCACAAGCCATCACTAGGCTAAATAGAAAAACACCAAAAAGTATTTCCATGATCATTAGGAATGAGAAAGTAACCTCTATTATCAAACTGTTACTTAGCATTGTTCTGGAGGTTGCGTCCTAGTGGAATTAGGTAGAAATATAAATGATAGAAATATGGATGGCTAGATAGATAGGTAGATATTTAGATAGATAGATAGATAGATAGATAGATAGATAGATAGATAGAATACAGATAGATATAAAAATTGAAAGGAATCAGCATTATCTGATGATTAGATTATATTTAGAAAAAAAAACTAAGAGAAGAATCAACTTGCAAATAATTTACTAACATTACCAGGTACGACAGTAATGAATCAATAATTTTAACATACTCAAGGAAACTAATTAGGAGATATCATAGAAAGGTCATCATTTACATCACATCAAGACTAAAGTGAAAATCATGCCATGCTCCTATCATCCACATACTTAAAGTGATTTCAAAAATACTACCACATTTTTTTTAAACTAGAAAGACACTTCTAAGAAAAATTCACAATCCAGAATATCCTGTGAAATTTCTAAAATGAAAAATAATGACCCAGGAGGAAGAGGTACCACCTGCCAGAACATAAAGATAAAGATGATGTGATACTACATATTGATAAAAATTAAAATCAGAAACAATATAGTTGATAAATAAATACAACTTGGATTTAAATAGCAAAATAGAGACATACATAGTAAGCCCCTTCTTTTTTGCTTACAAAAGAGAAAGCGCACAAAATTAAAAGGGATAATGACATTCCATGAATGCAAAGACCACCACTGTATGGTGTTGTCATGAAGTCTCTCATTTTGCTTTGAGAGAATGCTCCTGGTTACTTCTTTTCATGGTCCACATAGTGACTGAACTTGGACTTGACAAGCACAGCTGTGGCCAGTTCATGGGGTTAAGAGTCATCTGGCTCACATCCACACCAGGTTGAGACTTCTTGCACAAAATGATACCTGACTCCTAGTTCCTAGAAAAAAACTACATTTGTGTTTTTTTTTAAAAAAAGCAATTCATTTGAATTTCATATCTTGAGAACATTTACCTAATTATTTGAAAACAACATAAATTGTGACTTAATTTATGATGCAACTTACAGTATTTATTTATTTACTAGAGACCCGGTGCACAAAATTTGTGCACTTGGGGAGGAGGTCCCTCAACATGGCCTGCGCCCTCTCGCAGTCTGGGAGCCCTGGTGGGGATATCTGACTGATGGCTTAGTGGGCCTAAGCCATCAGTCAGACATCCTTAGCATTGCCCTGGAGGCAGGAGAGGCTTCCACCACTGCTGCTGTGTTCGCCAGCCGTGAGCCCAGCTTCTAGCTGAGCGGCGCTCCCTCACAGGAATACACTGACCACCAGGAGGCAGCTCCTGAGTTGAGTGTCTGTCCCCTGGTGGTCAGCACGCATCATAGTGACCTGTCATTCCACCATTCAGTCATTGCCTATTAGCCTTTTATTATGTAGGATACTCTGTAGATGAGGCCCCCTAGAACTATAAGAAATGCAAAAAATTCACTGTTAACTTGTTCTCGAATTGCCCCCACTTAAAACCAAACTGCCCCCTCTGTGGGGCATGTGCTGCACCTTGGGAACCAGTGGGCTTGACACTTTTCCTCTCTGAGCTTCATTTCTGAATAAATACGCATATACCATGGGAACTGTAATCTCTTCTCCGCCTACCTCACTGGGTTGTCTTGAGGAGGTCCTGAGCAAATGAACCTAGAAATGTTTCATCAAGTAAGTGATGTGTAAAAGGGAAGGGACTGTTATTTTTAAGCCCATGGGTACCCTCGCAGGTAGCAGGTGCTGATTAGGGGAGGAGGGCATGTTTGTTCCCTGGGACTGTAGCTATGGAATCTTTGCAGAGGGTTCCACAGGCCTCGGAGGGGCGGGCTCTGGCCGGCAGCCCTGTAGCAGTGGTCATCCTTGGAAGTGCTGGTGGCAGGGTTGTTAGGAGGGTGGCTAGGCCGAAGGGGGGGTAACTGTCAAAACTTCCCACTTGGCGCATTCTTTCAATGAGCCTGAATAATCAATTTGTGACCTTGACTGTGTATTGGAATCATCTGGGGTTTGTTTGTTTGTTTGTTTGTTTGTTTTAAACTATTGATTCCTGGGTCCGTCCCACCCTCTTGCCAGAGATTCTAATTTAATTTGCCTGGGTGTGTAGCCTTGGCATGTGGGAGCTTTGAAAGCCACTCAGATGACTCTAATTTGCATGAAAAAATTGAGAACCATTGGCGTAGAGCTCATCTCTGTGTTTCCTTTGTAACACTTTGCAGCTATAATAGTGACTTCTGTGCTTGTTTATTTATTTATTGGCTGTGTACCATCGAGGTAGGGTCTATTTTATTCATCTCCAAAAGTATTTGATGGATGAATATATAATAGAAGGGAGAGCATTTCCTATTCTGTATTAATAAATCACAATAGCCTGAACCCACGCTTCTTAAACTTTATGTTGGTATGAAGCACCTGGGGCCTCATTAAAATGTGCATTCAGTTTCAGCCTTGGGAGAGGGCTGAGATCTACACCCTACCAAGGTCCCACATTTTGAGTAGTAAGGGCCCAATGCCATGTTGGCCTGAACTTTCCTGAAAATAAGAAGCACCTTATTTTCTAAAACTTCTAGTTAGAAAATTACCAGTTCCCAGTTCAGACCCACTGAATCCAAATTTCCATGACAAAAGGGAGGTAATGTGCATACTGTAAGTATCCTGACTGGTTATTATCTTCAGGGAGATTTGGTAAACCAAGGAGCTGCTCAGACACTGTTACTTATCATGTCTATAGCCAACAGCAATGAGGGAATTGCTAACTAAGTGCCTGTCAGACTGACTCCCACTTCTAACTATAACCCTGGACAAAATAGAATGAGTAAGGACCTGGAGATTCTGGAGAATAACAAAAGCGCGTAGATACAGGGGTGTTGAAACAGGAAAGGGTTACTTTTACTGGCATTTGGCCTCTGGTCAGTCCTGCTGCAGTCTGCACTATGCAGGGCAGCTAACACTCCAAAAACAAAACAAGAGCCTTAGAAGGCAGAGTTCAGGGCAACCACAGCCACTAAAATGTGAGGGGAGGGGAGGGTAGGATAGAATGTAGAGACCCACAGGGATGAACCACAAACTGCGCAAACTTCTGTCCCACTCTCTGGGTGAGCCCTGAATCGTGCATGGGCAGGGCGGTCCGCAAGCAAACCAGCTAAGGAGCAAAGGACTGCAGAGGGGCTGGAGGGGCTGCCAAGAGGCAGAGTCCAGCGGTTCTCAACCTGGGGGTCGCGACCCCTTTGGGAGTCAAATGACCTTTCCCAGGGGTCGCCTAAGACCATCCTGCATATCAGATATTTACATTACGATTCCTAATGGTAGCAACATTATAGTTACGAAGTAGCAATGAAAATAATTTTGTGGTTGGATCACAACATGAGGAACTGTATTTAAAGGTCCAGAAGGTTGAGAACCACTGGTTTACACTCTATGTCCAATCAACTCAACTAGCAGCAAAACAAAATTGTCGACATTCTTCAGAGCACTATAATGCAATCCAGACTCTCCACAACATAATAATATCCAGGATAGAATCCAAAGTTACTGAGATATAAAAAGGACAATGATCATATGGGTCTCCTTCTATGAGGTATCTAGACCAAGCAAATTCATAGAGGCAGAAAATAGAATAGAGGTTACGAGGGGCTGGGAGGAGGGGGAATGAGGAATTATTATTTAATGGATATAGAATTTCTATTGGGATAATGAAAAAATTTCTAGAAATTGATGGTGGTAAAGGTTATACAACATTGTAAATATAATTATGACACTGCAATGCGCACTTAAAAATGGTAAAATAGGCCTGGCCAGTGTGGCTCAGTGGTTGAGCATTAACCCAAAATACAAATGCAGGTATCTCAGATAATACCAAGTCCCCAGTTTGATTTCTGGTTAGGTCACATGCCCGGTTGTGGACTCCATCCCCAGTAGGGGGTGTGTAGGAGGCATCAATGTTTTTATCTATCCTTCTCTCTCCCTCTCTCTCTGAAATCAGTAAAAACATATTTTAAAAAATGGTTAAGGTGGTAAATGTTATATATAGTGTGCTCAATACAACAAAGTAGGGGAAAAAACAATGTAACAGAAATGAAGAATGCCTTCAGTGGGCTCAGCAGAAGAGTGGACATAACTGAGAAAAGAGTCAGTGACCTCGAAGATGTCCATAGAAATGTCCCAAAGTGAAAAACAAATAGGAAAAAGGAATGGGGTGGGGAAGAACAGAATATCCAAGAACTTTGGGATCATTACAAATGTGCAACATACGTGCGATAGGGATGCCAGAAGGACAAGAAAGAGCAGAAGAGATATTTGAATAATAGTGGGTAAGAATGTTTCAAAACTGATGACAGACATGAAAATACAAATGCAGGTAGCTCAGAGAATACCAGCTAGGAGAATTATAAAAAAATCTACACTTAAGAATATATCATATTAAACCTGCAGAAAATCAAACACAAGGAGAAATTTTTGGAAAAAAAGCCAGAGAATCAAAACACCATACTTACAGAGGAACAAGAATAAGAACTCTATCAGACTTATCTTTAGAAACCACACAAGCAAGAACAGTGTGGACTGTGGAGTGAAGGGAAGGAGGAATAGGAGGAAGTGAGAGGAGAAAGAAGGGGGAGGTGAGAGGGAAGAAATGAGGAAGGAGGAAGGCTTTAGTTCGACCTTTCGGACCTCATGGACCACCAGTGGGCCACGGACCACCGGTTGGCGACCGCTGCCTTAGTTTTCCAGAGGCAAATATTCTTTCCATTTGTCTTCCCAGGAGATCTGTGGCCTCAGACCTCTCGCGTGTACTTGTGTGCTGAAGATCTGCCTTTCAATCTTTTAAAGAAATGTGAGAAGCAGAAGCCTGGTCTCAGAAGCCTTGCTCTTTCTAGACGAGGAGCATGATACAGCCACTCTTCTCTGACCTCTTCAGTCACATCTAGAGTCAGCAGCTAATAAATTTATCTAGAATTCATTGAACCAGCTCTAATTTGCTGGGTAAGGAAAACTACTCATTGGAACATTTACAGCTGACTGAGCCCACAAAGGGAATTACAGTTTGATTTACCAGTTAGATTCCACCTGATCATTACTCCTGAATGACTACATCACCAATAGCAAATGAGGCTGGGCCTGTTTTTCTCTCTTATCCCAAGCATTACACAGGGGAAGAAGAAGACTCTGCCGTAAGCACAAATACAAGTGAAAGAAAGTGTGCAGGTAGATATTGATAAAGATTACAATCATAGCAATAAACATTAGTTAAAGAAAAGGGACAAGATATTTGATTGACACTCTTTCCTAGCATGTTCAGATAACGCAGTGGTTTGTAAGAGAATGTGAAAGGAAAGTGGCAAGCCAGCTCTCTGCAAAGACTAAGATTTGAAATGAAGTCAGAGTGTGGCCTCCAGGGGGAGGCTGTTGAGACTGACAATTTGAGCGAGTTGAGGAAAGGATGTTTGGGAAGCTTCTGGAAGCTTTTCCATGAAATGCGCAGAGTATTCCTCGGGATTCTGGCTGCTCCCTGACAAAGACAGTGTGCAGAGGGTGTGCCCACTGAATGAGAAACGATCCCATCAATAGTTCCAAAATTCCCTGTCTATTCGCTAATGTCCTGACCCTCCTGTACGCATGACGGGCTCCCAACATCACTTCCTTATTCCTCACCACCCAAATGAAATGCGCCCTTCTCTCATCCCAGCCCCTCCCCCTCACATCACCCTGCTTCACGGTCTTTTTCACAATCCTCACGATCTAAAACTGATCGTGTTGTTTGTTTCTTCCCTGTCTCCACCTACTAGAATGCAACCTCCATAAGAGTAAGAACTTTGTCATTTTGTTCTGCTGGGAGCAGGGCCTGGCACAGAGCAGGAGCTAATAGATGTACCTGCAGAATGAAGAGGAATGAATATAAGGAACCCTCCTGGACCTAACTCATGATTCCTGATGTTCTCAGAGTAACTCAAATCTTGCAGCAGCCAGTTTTAAGCAACTCCTGGGAGCAGTGTTAGGCCAACCTTTACATTCACATTTTCTTTTTATTTATATAGATCTGAAATGCTCAGATCTTAAGTGTAACAATGAAACACCAAAAAAAAATGTATTTTATTTTTTCAATTACAGTTTACATCCAATATTATTTTGGAAACACTTTTGACTAATTCATATCAAGACACATTTCCATCACCCCAGAGAGATCCTCTGTACTCCTTCTCAGTCAGCCCCTTGACCCTAACCAAAGCAGCTGATGATCTGATTCTTACCATCATGAGTTTGTTTTTTCTAGAATTTCATTTAATTGAAATCACGATGCATTATCTCTTTTACTCGCCATAATATTTTGGAGATTTTTTCCATATTGTTGCCAGGAACAATAGTTTATGTCTTTTTATTCCTGAGTAGTATCCCATGATATGGATGTATCCATTTTCTGGTTGAAGGATATCTTGGCTGTTCTCAAGTTTGGGCTGTTATGAATAAAGCTGCTAGGAGCACTTTTGCACAAGGCTTTTAGTAAATGTATGTGTTCATTTCTCTTGGATAAATACCGAGGAGTTCAATTGTTTGGTTGAAAGTGGTCATGTGTAACTTATGAAATTGCTAAGTGATTTCCCAAAATGATTGCACCTTTTAAAATCCACTTTTAATTTTCTCAAACTGCACTGTGAAACTATTAGATGTCAGATATCTAGAGGTCATCCATAAGTAAACACATAAAGAACACTTTCATTATAGTATCAAGTACAATAAGCCAGAGGGCTCTGAGGGAGGCGCCAATCCCTCAGACCTCTCTACCCAAGCCCTGCTCCTTTGTCCCTTGAAGAAAGAGGGCCTGGATGGTTCATGCTGCCAGAGCAGAGGGAAGTCACTGTGTCCGCAGTCCATTTGCTTTAATCTTTCCCACTGTGTGCTTTCTGAGTAGGAAACTAGAAGCCAACATTCCAAGCAGAATGGCCTGGGTTCTGTTTTGTGTTGAGCTTCCTGGCCCAAGCTCTTTAAACAGACAAAGGACAGTACAGGCCTGGGGCTATTTCAGGCTCTCAGAGGGATGTAAAGGGCTATCCCTCAGAAACAAAGGAGCAGCAACTCATGCATGCATCATGCTTATAGTTGAGCTTCCGGGAGGAGGGTCTAATCTGAGGATAAATTTTTCCACCACTAATAACCACTATTTTAGACAGATAGGTGATGGCAATGGCATTTGGGATCCCCTTCTTATTTCCCATCGAGATTTAATAGTTTCACATGGTCTAGATCTAAGAGGACATAATCCTAGGCTCATAGATTGCTCCAGTGACCAATGTTTTATCAGGGAATAACAGCTTTTAGAATCAACCTAGATAGCTTCAAGTATTCTTGGGAGTACTCACTTTCCTGTTGAGTGACAGGTAGGGTCCAAGCACTGTGGCCTTCAATGATTAAGGCACAAGTCACCCCAGAGTGGTCAGCCATGGAGGTGAGCATCAGCACTCTTGAGCATCTCAGTCCCCCTCAGACCCTTCGAGTCCAATTGCGTTCTGGCCTTTCCAGGCCTCTATCAACCCCCAGCACCCCCCAAAGTTATTCTGGGGAAAAGGTTGAGTTTCGCAAGAGTTGGAGAAATCCTCGGTAACCAGAGAAGGTATTGCCCTTCTAAAACCTTCCTGACACAGAAACAAGCCATAGAGTGACCAAAGAGCACTTTAGCCTTCTCCCAGCAACCCCTAGCTTGGATCTAGGCTTCTTGACCTTCTCAGAACTGGAGAAGACTCCAAGACTTTCTGAGTCTGAATCCACATTCCAGGGTTAGTATGTGTCTAAGACAATAATAAATAAATATAAAGTGGTTATGCTTGCTGGGAATGAGTTTTTCCTGCACAGCTGTGCTTAATTTCCCTGCCAGGCAAGAACTTGTGATGGAAGCCATCTGGAATCTTCTGACTGACTAGCTCTGTGGTTCAAGGTACTGTACATATTGATTCTCACAGCTCTGGCCTGGACTCACCTTGCTCTTTGAGGTCAGACACAGAAATGATTTTATACCTTGCTGTTCTGACCAAGGCCCAAACACTCAATCATGCTGTTAAATTGATGGTATTCCCACCCTGGACTTTTTGTAATAAGGTTCACCCTAAACCCAGGACAGAATCTGTTTTCTGAGGACACCTTTAGGAAGACTCTGCAACCGGGATACATGTTTCTTGATAAGGCATTTGCTCCATCCTCAGAGCACCCGAACTTAATGGGTCAGAAAAACACCCAGGTGCTGCTGTGGTTTGATAGAAGCAGTTATCACATGCTATTTCGAGAGTGTGTGGAAGGATTTCTTGGCTCCTGTTGAATCCTGGGATTCTGTTTCCAACAGGCTTTCAGCAGCCCTGGCTCTGAGTCATCTGCCTGGTGACCAGAGCTGGGACACAACATCATGTACCTCCCAGATGATGAGGTCAAATGTGCCAGACCCGTTGGGAGACTGATAACTGGCTTATTAACATCCATAAGTGAGAGCACTTTTGATTAAACCTTACATCTCTGCTTGTTCCCTCTCTTGTCCCTTCTAAAATTAGAGCTGGTATTTTGATAGTCATGCCCTTGCTTGAACTTCGGGAAGGTTCAAGGATAGTGGAAAATCATGATGTCCCTAGACTATTACTCCCAAGGACGGGGGTTTTCTGGGTCAAAAGCCTTAGGCTTTAATTCAGGCCTTACTGGTCTTTTTTCCCTTTAGAGCATGTTTAGCTTTTTTTTTTTAACCCACCAAGATATATTAAAAAAGGAGCATAAGGTTTAGATTCAGCTGCTCTAATAACAGCTGCTGCCCTAACCTAGATAAGTAAATAAACAGAAGTCAGTGCTTCAGTTCTTCATCTATAAAAGGGAAAAGAGCTGCTTCTTAGACTTGGTATAAGAATCTCGTGAGATAATAGATAGAAATTCTTTTGTGAATAATAAATGCAGTGTGTAATTATGAGGTATTGTCACAATTATTACTGAGTCCTAGGTTTCCTCTTTTGTGGCAACATTGATTTGTTTGAACACTGTAATCGCCAAAGTCTATTTGTGCCATTTCAATTTTAGTATTTAAGACATAACCATCTTATAAAAGGATTTGCAACTGTCCTCTAAACTTCAGTGCCCCCACTAACCTAGGGAGCGAAGATGTTCCAGGATAACAGACAGTTCTAGATCTCTGAGAAAGTAAGGAGACAAAGGCCAACGGCCAGACTGATGAAGATCAGGACAAGGGAAGTTAAACTGGACAGTGGATATCAATAACCAGAGTGAGTGTCTTCAGTCATGGGGGAGAAAGGGAAAGAGGAAGTCCAGGATTTCCTGACACAGGATAGAGTGTTGAAGACATCCTGGTGGACTGAGTTAAGGTGAATATGCAAAGAAAAAACTAGAGGTACATAGAGGTACGGAGGCCCTTTCAAAAACTATTAAAACAATTCAGATGGAAGGCAGCTGATTTTTGGACAAGGATTTGAGCACAGGTTAAGATAGGAAGGGGAGGATAGAAAAGAAAGGGTAAATCTGACGTAAGACTCATTAGGCAGATAAATAAATGAGAATGAGGCAGGGGCTCTAGGCTCAGGACATCAGTGTGAGGACCCTCATCAAATTGCAAAGCAGGAGTTGGGGGGGTGGGCATGAAAGAGTGAGAGCTGGGAGGAGAGTGAGATGTGGAAATGTAAGGTCTTAGAGGAGGGAGAATTCTGATTGATGGGAATGTGTGCCTGGGTGTGGATGACAGAAATGGGAAGCGAAGGTGACAGTCCCTGAACTGGAGGACCCCAAGGGCTTAGAGGACCAGGGTCTTTGCTAAGCATCCACATTGCGAGTGGAGTCTCCCAGGATGAAGATGGGATGTAAGGCAATCATGCACATAGGAACCAAAGTTGTCCATAAATTTGGAGGGATGACCATGAAGTTAGAAGATGAGAGTGACAGGAAGGGAAGGGAATGGTATAGCTCAATGACAGGGGCCCTTTAAAAGACCACATAAGTTGCTGTGTAGAGAATAGACCATGAGGCAGAGATGGGAGATCAGCAAAGGGGAAGCAGGAAAAGCAGTGAGGAGGCTGTTGCAATAAAGATAAGCACTCATAAGAGAATATGAATATTATTTAAAATGTCAACCCTCCTCTCACCTCTGATCTCTTCATCCTTTTTTCATCCTCAGACCTAATCCCAGAAATGGTGAAGATGAAGGCTGAGAAGCCCTCCATGACTCCTGAAAAGATTACAGGTTGATGATGCTTTCTCCAGACGGTCAGGTGTCAGTACAAAAAGTCACAGAAGGAATCACTCTGTGCATGGGTGGAGGGTTCAGAGAACTCTGATGCCAGCTCATCTGGGTGCATGAGGAACTGAGAAAGGGCCACAGGGGGCAGAGCAGAAGATTGGCGAGCAGGAGGGCTTGCATTAGGCGCTATGTCTGAAGGACAAGGATGAGAATCCTGGGAAGAATGAACTGACCCCAGGGTTCTGAGTAGAACTCTAGGCAGGCTGAAATCTCAGGCCTTTTCAGAAACACAATGGCATCAGGAATCATTTTTTAAAAACATATTTTATTGAGTTTTTACAGAGAAGAAGGGAGAGGGATAGAGAGTTAGAAACATCGATGAGAGAGAAACATTGATCAGCTGCCTCCTTCACACCTCCTACCAGAGATGTGCCCGCAACCAAGGTACATGCCCTTAACCGGAATTGAACCTGGCCAACACTCTAGCCACTGAGCCAAACTGGTTAGGGCACATCAGGAATCTTAACAAAACATTAGAGGATGTGCTGAGGTTCAGACTGGCAAAGGAACTCTGCCACGGGCAAACAGAGAAGGAAGGGCTTTTACATGTTCTTCAGGGTACGATGAGTTAGGGGGTGCCATAGTCTCTTTTGTCTGCTTCTGTGCATAACTTCTGAACACCCACGAGGCAGTGACCTGTAGCCAGTTGGTAGGCCTGCCAGCATGACATACGAAGGGCCATCGCCTGAGGTCAGGTCTCAGTTCTCAAAGGCCCTGCTGACCATGATGTTGACTTGTGTTTTTGACAACTAAGTCTCAGTTACCCATTGGTACCCATTGATTCTCTTTTTGATCTTTGGCCCTGCTTTCTTCCTCCCTTGTTCCCTCATCTCATCTACAGCATTACTGATGACCTTGAAAAACCTAAATGTCCAACTATAGGAGAATGAATAAATCACAATATTTTTGTGCTTTGGAATACTGAGAGGCAATTAATAAAATGGGGCAAACTTGTATTTTGCCATCATGGAAGGATCTCTAAGATGATTGTTGGGTGTCAGAAAAGGAATTAGCGAGATAATGACTAGTGTTAGATTGAATTTTTGGAAAGAAAGTGAAGGAAGGGAGAGAGGGTGAGAGAGAAGGAAGGAAAAAAGAAAGAGAGAATGGGAAGGAAGGAAGAAAGAAAAGGAGGAAGGGAAGGAAGGAAGAAGGAAGAAAAGGAAGGAGGGAGAGAAGAAGAAAGGGAAGGAGGGAGTGAGTGTGGGATAAGGGGAAGGAAAGAAGGAGGGAGGGAGGGAGAAAGGGAGGAAGGAAAAAAGGAAGGAAGGAAGGAAGGAAGGAAGGAAGGAAGGAAGGAAGGAAGGAAGGAAGGAAGGAAGGAAGATGAAATCATATTTATGTATACTGTGTGTATAAGTATGTTTTCTTGGTGTTTGTGAGTCAAGAAAAATTTCGCAAAGATACTGAACTGAGAACTACAGCCCTCCAGACATAGCCTAGGGGTAGAGGGAAGAAACAGAGGAAGAAGCTTGACTACTTACATTTACATTTCTTTAACTCCGGAACTTTTTACAAGCAGGATTACAGCTTACATTAGTAATTAGGTCAGATAATGATCCTATCTAGGTCTGGTCTTTACAAGCTCAGTGCACACTGAAGCTTTATTAACTCTGGGCTGGGGCATGATGGAAGCCAGTGTCTGTTTACTCACCGCAGGCTCATTGTTTGGAGGAACCCGGAGCATGGATGATGGAAGCAAATTGCAAAATCACTCAGCAGAAACTAGAGAACGTTGTCAATGAGTTGGAAAATTGTTCTGAGCAATTTGTGATGAAGGATAGTGACTGGGCTAAAGCTGAGAAATTTGAACTGCTTTGCTGTCTTCTGATTATGAGAGCTGAAATTATTAAAGTTTAAAATTACATAAGTAGACAGACAGTTTTCTCACTCTTAAATGACAAATATAAATCCCACACAAATAATTGCAGGTTATAAGGAGTTGAATCTGAAATCTACCTACACTACACTATGAATATTTTCAAAAATGAATTCAATCTATAATAATAAAAGGGTAATATGCTAATTAGAGCGGACGTCTTCTAGACGTCCTTCCTGACAAAGCCGCAGCAGCTGCCTGAGACTCAGGCAAGCCACGGATGGCAGCTGCCATTGCCAGGGCCAGCCTGAGGCTCAGACAAGCCACAGTGGCTGCAAGGGCCAAGGCTCAGGCAGTTGCAGTGGCCAGCAGTGGCAGCAGCAGAAGCGTGATGGGGGCATGGCCTTCCCCTGATCAGCTGGGTTGCCTCCCACAGAGGGAGATCAGAGGCAGCACAGAAAGGGGGTAATGGGAGCAGGTGCCTTCCCCCAATCAGCTGGCCACTCCCCACAGTCAGGATATCTCCTGAGGGCTCCCAGACTGTGAAAAGGGGCAGGCTGGGCTGAGGGACCCCACCCCTACCCCACCCCCAGTGCACAAATTTTCATGCATTGGGCTTCTAGTTTAATACAAAAATACCGAAAGGTGATGTTCTAATAATTTTTATAATTTATTTGTTTACATAAGGTTTCACCCAAAGACTGGGTGAACAACCTTTCTACCCAATCACTTAAAAACCTGTTAGAGTTGACACCAATGACTTCATCTTACATTAGCTTCCTGTCTAAATATATCTCCGAGCAAATTACGGCAGACAATCTCCGTGTTAAAATAGCTTTCATACAAAAACAATCTCTCAAACAAGTGCAAAGGAGCTACACTTGAAAATTCATCCCTTGTCATTAATTTCCAAAGTCAAGGACACTTTGCTAAGCCCCTGGCCCAGATCTCAAGAGAGAAAAGGGCACAGGTTGACGGTGGACAAGGTTTGTGCTCACAGCTAGCCTCACACCTGCTCCTCCACCCATTTGCCCAGGAGGCTGGTTCTGTCTGGGCTGGGCTGCTGACCACCCCACTAGCCAGGCCTGATTCTTCTCCCAGCCACTCTGAAGGTTTCTTCTCTGGATTAACCAGAACATTTTCAAAACCAGATCAAATAATTGCTATTCAGAAAGGGCAGGTCCACTTACGTTAAACTTCAGTTAAAGAGCTGAAGTTCATTGGAAAAAAAATGATAGATATCTCAAATGACAAGATATTATGGAAATATTTGAACTCAATTCTATCCTTTTAGAGCTAATGAAGCCAAGTCCCTGAGAGCAATGTGACTGGCCAGAACCAAAGGTTATTTTGTGGTCAATGCATTGCTAGGCAGAAAGAGTTTATCTTTACCTAGATATTTTGGGAACACTTTGATGATATAAAAACATGATTATATAAAAACTAGAGGCCTGATGCACAAAGATTTGTGCAAGAATGAGCCTTCCTTCCCCTGGCTGCTGGCACCACCTTCACTGGGGCCGGAGCTGCCTTTCCGCCTTCCTACTCTGCCTAGAGGCCTGGAGCAGCTATGGTGGTGTGGAAGGCCTTGCCCCCAGCCACTCTGTGCCTGTGCATGAAAATTAACCTTCCATCTTTGTTGGGTTAATTTGCATACTCATTCCTGATTGGCTGGTGGGCATCGTGAAGGTATGGTCATTTTGCATCTTTCTCTTTTATTAGTGTAGATGTAGTAATTCATATTACATACCTTATTAGGTAACCAAACAATAATAAGTTGCAGTTTCTTGGTTTTTGTTTTTTATACTAAGGCTTAAATATTATTTTATTCATTAGGAAAATCTTTATCACCTATTATATGCCACACACTGTTCAGTTTTGGGGGAAAAGGACCATTGGAAAGTTTTGATTGAGCACAGAAGTGATGTGATCTGATTTATTTCAAAGGACCACTCAAGTTTCTATGTGGAGAACAGACCATGAGGCACAGACAGAAGGTCAGCAAAGGGAAAGCAGGAATAGCAGTGAGGAGGCTGTTGCAATAAAGGTAGCACTCATGGCAGCTTGCACCAAGGTGGTAGTGGAAGGAATGCTATTTTGAAGGAAGAGTCAACAGGATTTGCTGCTAATGCACTGGGTGTGAATGTGAGAGAAAGGAATGAGTCAACCATAATTCCAAAATATTTGGCTTCTGAAAATATAGCAAGTGAAAGAATGCAATTGCCATTAAATGATATGGAGAGAACCAGAAAATTAAAGATTGAGGAATAAAATTTGCAATTCAGTTTGGAGCATAGTGTTTGAAAACGTTAGAAGATATTAAAGAGTGATATGAATCAGCATGATCAGACCTAAGCAAGTGGAGTTTAGAGGAAATAATTGGTTATATATTTTCTCACTCCAATTTTGAAGAGCTTAATTATAGCTAGTTATCACCCCTAAAGTCTCTTATAAAGCATTTCTCACTAGAGTGTTAGTGACTACTATGTTTTACTGATTCAACTAGTTTTTTATTTATGAAGAGCCAGGCACTATTATAGGTTCTAGGGGGCCTAAAGATGATTATGGTCCTTGTTCTGGGTGCCTAGATGTAGAGAAAGGGAAAGAAAATAAACATCTACATCACTATACTTCACTATAAATGCTGTAAGAGTTTGCCCAAGGTGCTAACAAAAACACAGAAGCAGACATAGTTAACTATCCCAGGAAGGCCAGAGTTAGTGTTTGAGTGGCC
Source organism: Murina feae (assembly GCA_004026665.1). Classification (NCBI taxonomy): domain Eukaryota; kingdom Metazoa; phylum Chordata; class Mammalia; order Chiroptera; family Vespertilionidae; genus Murina; species Murina feae. The sequence continues at coordinate 11,031 of PVJC01023771.1, read as the reverse complement.
TTTAGGGTTGTGTATGCATTTTTCAGACAGGCAAGGGTGGGACGAGCATTCTAGGCAAAGAAATCAGGCACCGGTGCCAGGGCAGGGCTGGGCAGAGCTCATGCGGGACCCTGGTGCCTTATGGCAAAGCCCAGGCTGTGTGGGAATGGAGGCTGTTAATAGCCGGGATGAAGGAAAAGCAGTGGGTGTGGAGTGCGGAACATATGATGTGCTGGGTTGCTATTCTACCTCATAAAGGAAGAGGGGGCAAACACAGTCAGGATGAGTAAAGACACACACATCCGTCCACTCGGGCCCAGCTGTGCTCAGCTGAGCTGTGTTAATCTCCTGGCGGCAGAGGAGGTGGCCCTGCTGTCTGGGAGGGAGGGTCAGGTGCCAGGAGCTGACATTGTCATGAAAGGGTGCCCTTCAGAGGGTTGTCTGTGGCTGCTGAGAATGGGGCCAGCTGCTATGGGTGAGAGGCCTTGGCCCCCACCCAAGAGGAAGGAGAGCCACCCGCGAGCTTTAGTTCCCAGAGGCCCATGATGAGATTTTCCCAAGGGGCCACTCCTTCCCAGGAGACTCTGACAGAGACTGGTGCTTCAACGCAGAGAAATTCATCACATTTGGTAGAAATACATCAATGGATCACAAAGTCTGTGCAGAGAACATTGGGGCGGGCGGCCCTCAGACCATATCACAGTGAAAGACTACCTACCTACTCTTTTATTATGTAAGATCAGCCTGAAAATATGTGGTTTCTATCCAGTTTTAGCCTTTGAGAATCACAAAAGAAATACTTAGGATATTTCAGCAATATGGAATGTCTGCAAATACTTATCAATTTTAAGCAAAGTGTTAAGATTTAAATAAACACTATATAAAGGATCAGCTATTAAAATTATGTTCATGATGGTGTGTATGTGTGTGTTTGTCTGTGTGTGTGTGTGTGTGTGTGTGTTCAGGCACTGATGGAAAAAAGGAAAAATCTAGGGTTGTAAGAGGATAATCTTTTCCATTCATGTTCCACAGGAGCCATTGTGCATTGACAGAGTAGGCCCCTTATTCTTATCCGTGAAGTCCTATGGTATGACTGCAGCGTGTGGACAAGGTATCTGTGTGGATTGTGCACTGTGAGCATGGCAGGCCTGGAAAGGGTATACGGGATCGTGATGATGTTGTGGTGATTTTCCAGAAGGAGAAAGCCTTCCCAAGGTGGCTTTCTGCTACAGGCTTTAGGAGATTACGGGTAAATAATGTAGCTTGTACTCACTCTTTCCTGTCTGTTCCCACTTCCTGTCCTTGAGAAAACAGCTAGATCACTTGCATCCTCTTGTACAAGGTTTCCTGAAATAACCAGGTGGCATTTTGACTGAGTTGTAAAGAAACGGGTCCACATGCACAAAGGCTGTATGTGTTCTGAACGTGTGCATGGCTTTTCAATAGTCCACATCTCAGCTAGGTTCTTCTTGGCTTTATGACCTAGACAATCAAACATCCCGACCCCACTCTTTATGGAAAGTCCAGTGCCCTTGCCAAGAGTGATCTGAATTTCTGAAGGGAGTAGGTGAGTTGACAAATAGACTACTCACTCAGGCTCTTTGGATGTGGAAGTGACTTTACCGGTTTAGGGGAGATGGTGGGAAGTTTATAACAGAGGGACTCTACAACTTTAAAGCTAAATAATCCTCACCTCTCTCCCTGTAAGTCCCCTGGCCTCTCTATTTTGTTCATCTTTTCTTCTTCATCAGCATCCTCCTTCCTACAGGCATAAAATAAATTAAAAAGAAAAACATTTTTAGGATGACGAGGAATTTTAAAAATTTCCCTGTTGTAATATGCAGAATAGTTTTCTGTCTCCATTCTCTCCCTTGAAACTCAGCTTCAAGCTGCATTGTTTATTTTGAATACTCTAAGGAAGCTCTTACGCCCAGGAACGCGCCTGGTCCTCTTGGTGAAATAAGTCCTTAGACAAAAGCGCAGAGACCAGCAGTAGATATATCTGCCTGCTAGATTATAGCTAATTCTGTGTTCTCTGCGCCTTTTCATCATTTTTCAAAATTTTTACTGTACTTTTTATGCAGATACAAATAATCAAATGCTTTGAAAGTGTTCTGGGAAAATAAATCTAGTCTTTTGTGGAAAATTGTTTCTTGGAGAACATGTATATAAGGGAATTTGAAGAAAGCTGAAGTTGATGTTAAGAGTGAGGGTCAAAAACTTATAAAAGCCCAAAGAGTAAATATTGTAGGTTTTGTGGGTCCCAGGGTCTGTATCATAGCTATTGGACTCTGCCATTGTTCAGAAAGCAGCCGTAGATAATACATGAATGAGTATGACTGTGTTCCAATAAAATTTTATTTACAAAAACAGGTGGCAAACTAGACTTGGCCCACAAGCTGTAGTTTACCAACCCCTACTGAGAGGATATATCAAATGTTGATCACGTTATACATGAACTTCATAAGAGCATGAGGGAACACCTCAAAAACAGGAAAGTTGAGATGATATGGTTAAACCATTGTGTAGCTTCCATAAAACGTAATTGTTTCTCTTATTAGTATGTTTTGGAAAGTTTAGAAAGATAAAATGTTTGGCTCCTTTAATAACTTAAAGAAGCTTAAAAGGAATTGGAAGAGTAGAATGATAGAATTGAGAGAAAAACTAAGTTGGATTAGAGAAAAATAAATCTGGTGAAGAAAAACTTGGTGCATAGGAAAAGACATGACATGGTCTCAGGAACCCTGGATGCAAGTCCAGACTCTGGTAGGAACTCTTTGATGATTGAATCAGTTCAACTTCTGAGGCACCCAGTGCTCTTTCTTGTAAATTATGAAAGTGTTGCACTAGATGAGTCTAATGTCCTCTCCTGCTCTAGGATTCCATGAGAAGGTAACTCGGAATCTTATGGAGAATGGAAATGAACACTGGAAAATATTTTCTTCCTTTTTACCCTTGAGATTTAATAAACATACTGAGTGTTGCTTGCGGGCCAGGTGGTTGCCCCTACATATCTTACTTCACACCCCAATAACCAACACTGTTTTCTTCCTTGGACCTGTCCAGTCGAGCCTAGTGGTATGGTTTCCTTATTGAGATCTTCTCATATAGAACCTGGACCTCTCAGAAGTGAAATGACCTACTTGGCTACCCAAATAATAAGTGGTAGAACTGAGAGCCAGACTTTACGCCCAGCATGTCAGGCCACATCATTTGTTCCAAGGCCAAAATGGACTTTGAAAGGCAAATGGGAACTTCCTTCTGAGTACACAAATGAAAGAAGTCAGTAGGAAGTTTTCAAAATTTTTACTGGAAGTACACACCATTGAGGGAAACCGTTAACAGCAAGATTAGGTTTGACAGGAGTTAAAGGTACTTCCCTATGGAGACCTGAAAGAGAAACAGAGTGGGAAAGGGCTGGTTGTTGAAAAGAATGTGGAGCGGGACACAGAAGTCAATCCCAGTCTGTTACCTGAATGACTTGGAAAGGAGCAAAGTCCTCCAAAGGAGAGGGGACCTGCATCCTCTGAGTGCCTTTGCCCCATCCGGGAGGGCTTCCCTGCATCTGTCGCTGTGCCTTATGAGGAAATGGACAGTGCACCTGCACACAAATTGCTTCTCCTACTGCCTTCTGACTCCAGCTAGTCCCCTAATGGAGGCCAACAATTAGTTTGGATCTTACGGAGTCAGGGCAGAGGGAGGAGGGGATGCTGCCTGGCGCAAGAAGGAAGTTGGTATCACCTTTGAACATGACTGCAGACACAGCACAGGCCAGTGACAAACCAAGTCTTTTGGTTTCGGTGACTGACCTTCCTAGTGAAAGAACTCTTTGTATCTTAGACATGGGATTTGGTTGGGAAACATGTGCTAGCTCTTCTTTTACATTTACATTGTGTGTGTGTGTGTGTGTGTGTGTGTGTCTGTGTGTACTTTTCAGTCACAAAGGGCCCATTTGTCATCACTAAGAAAAACAGGAGAGAGCATTACAGGACAGGGACAGCACCGTGCCCAGGAAATTGCAATCTTGTCTGGAACCAGACAGCTCCGGTGGACAGAGAAGGCTTAGCTGCTCTCAGCTGTTGTGTCTTTTGAAACATCCGGATGAGGTCTAGTTGGTCGGAAGAAAAGTGAGTCACGATAGGATGAACAAAGAGAGGTAATGGGGATGGATTAAGCAAGAGGACAGTTATCCCGTCAGCCAGTGGATTCATGGGCCCTGTCCAATATTCTCAACTTAAGATATTCTGCTGAGGGTTTCAGGGCAAGGTCTGTGGGTTGCTCAGTCCGGCTCACTGTCTTTGTTGTCGCACGTATCCCCCACCATCTTTTTCCATAAGGAATCTTAAGATGGCGTGCACTGAGAGTTCTAGCTGTTTTACCAGCCGAAATCCCCACTGTGCCAACATAAAAACTCATTATGCCTGCTTTTAGGAACCACAGCATTTTAGTAAAACTTGCCCGCCTGTCACGTTAGGATGAGCTTTTGAGATTAAAGACTAATTTCTACTTCAGTCCCTTGTGTTCTAAAACCCTCATATCATCCTTGTCCTTTAGTACCTTCTCGGGATAGAGATCAAGCAGGACCAGTCAGGGGACACATTTGTATTCAATCACATTAAACGTGTTTGATCAAGAGTTTAAAATTGGGGGAGGATAAACAATTGGCCAAATATTGACCAGCCATGTTCAGGTGAGTGAGTACACAGCCACTGTGGAGGCCCGGGAGAGTCCCGGTTGGAAGCTACATGTGGCAAATGGGAGGGAAAGGATAATTTCCCAGGTAAAAAGGGTCCTGCCCTGGCCGGTGGTTCAGTTTGAGCGTTGTCCTGTACACCAAAAGGTTCCGGGTTCTATTCCCATTTAGGGCTTATACCTAGGTGGAAGGTTCAATCTCCAGTTGGGGCGTGTACAGGAGGCAATCAATAGATATATCTCTCTCACATCGATGTTTCTCTCTCCCTACCTCTCTCTCAAATCAATGAACATATTCTCAGGTGAGGATTTAGAAAAGGGTCCAGCTGAGAGTCATGGACTCCCCTGGTAGTGGTATTGAACAAGGAAAGTCATTTAATTGCTTTCTTGGAAGGAGTCACTCTACAGCTTTCCAACCCTTTGGGGGCTTCTCAATCCCCCACCGGCTTCTCTCTTCACAGGTCTTGGGAAAGGGACACCCAGGATCACGTGCTCACCCTCCCTTTCTCTCTCTCTCTCTCTAAGATAGCACCTGTAATATAAAGTTAGCTTAATCCTGTGACCTCCTCCCCAATACCCCATTTCACCTGATTTCTCTGAGTCCATTTGGATGACAAGGTTAAATCAGGAGAGGACAGAACCAGAATTCCCTGAGGAGAATAACTTCATGGCTTCGCTCTCTTGACCAAAAGAAAAAGTGAAACCAAGTGCCATACAATACAGCACATTTTAGGGGAGAGGCAGCTTCTAGTGTCAGTGATGATTTTGTGTCTACAAAGCACAGCTGCTTTCATGCCAGTTCTAAAAGGAAGAAGCTCTGTTGGCCTTAAGCTGTCGTCCAATATTTGCAGCTCTAGTCTGACAACGTGTGCTAAAATTCTGGTTACACTAAAGGAAGAAACTAGAAAGCAATATTTTGACTCAACTTTTATTTTTTTAATTTTTTTTGACATTTATTAGAATAAATTTTATTTTATTTTATTTTATTTTTATTTCATTGCTTAAAGTATTACAACAAGTGATAGATAAGCATTACAACAGATGATAGATAGATCTCCATTTTTTCCCCTTGCCCTTTGACTCAACTTTTAAAAAGTTAACTGTGACAATGCCTTAAAAAAGTAGTAAACCTCTTAGCACTGAAAATGCTCAAACAAAATGCCCATCTGGTTTGTATAAACTGGGGGAAGCTAAGCTGAAGTAACAAATGCACCCAGAAGTTTCCCCGGACTTAGAAAGTAAGGTTTTGTTAGTTTGTTTCTTCAGGCAATAGTCCAAACAGGTATGCAAGGACCCAGCTTGATGACTAATCTAGTATTTTTCTGGATGGTCCATCCCAGTGACCTACCTGGATAAGGGGGAAAAGCATCCTGGGGAAACCCACCCATGGGAAGTGGCCCACACCTCCACTGTTCCCATCGCAGTTGCCATAACGAGTTGCAAGGGAGTCTGGGAAGTACATTACAGCTCTCTAGTCACAGACTCACTTGGCACTTCCAATCTCTACAGTCAGTGGATAGCAGGAGGCGTGTGTTTGGGGAGGTAGTTGGAAATCCCTTGGAGTCAGACTAACACAGTTTGAAATGTGGTGCAGCAATTCTACAGCTATGTGTACTTTTAGGTGAATCATTTAACCTCTCTGAAATATCGTTTCCTCATCTGGAAAATGGAAGAAGGAAACTTGACAACATCTATGTCACCAGTGTGGGAATAAAAGGGAAAATCAACGTAGCTCAGAGCCCTGGGTTATTTAGGCCAACTCTCTATTGTTGTGATGGGAATCTAAGTGTAGATTCACCCAAATGGTAAACATCACCAACACACTGTGAGCAAACAACAATGTCGAGGTAAAATGCAGCAGGAGGGTTTCCGGTTAGGAGTGAAAACAGAACTGCTGAACACAGATGTCAGAGGGTAGAAGGGAAGGGAGGATGCAGAGATGGGCTATCGAAGAGAACGAGAAAGCCTCTTTGTCTAGATAACCTTAGAAGAAGATGTGATTCTTACTTCCTGGGTGTGGGTTGGAAAAAAACCCACAAACTCACCTACAAAGAGAGCTTCACCAAAGGTCATTTCTCCAAGTCCTTTCTAGATCTATTTAGAGATGGCCTTGGACTATGCAGGCATCACCAAATGCAGGAACAGCTGAGCATCTTCTCTTAGGAAAACTTAAAATTGTTTACCTTTCTTGGTCCTCATAGTATAGAGAAAAGGGAGTATATGTCAGAGTCTGGAAAGCTGGAGACAAGCAAAACAGTCGTCTTCAATAGCATATCTGCTGAGTCACAGCTCCAGGGAGAGTGCTTGAATGCAGTCGAAGGTCTGTGTGAACTGCCAGCTCCTTGCTGTTTTTAGCATGGCTTGACAGGAAAACCGAACTCAGCAAATTGGTTGGTTTGCAAACAGAAATGGAAGGAAATAAAAAAGGTATAGAAATGTATAGTTTCCCATTCACTCATTTGTTCATTCCTTAAACAAATTTGTCTCAGGCATTTGGAATGAACACCAATGGACTAAACACACAGAGAGCTTATATTCCAGTTGGTGAGGCATGCAATAAGCAATCCTATATAATAAAAGGCTAATATGCAAATAAACTCAACTGCAGAATGATGACTGGTCGCTATGACATGCACTGACCACCTGCTGGCAGATGCTCAACACAGGAGCTGCCTCCTGGTGGTCAGTGCACTCCACAGGGGGAGCACTGCTCAGCCAGAGGCCAGGGTCATGGCTGGTGAGCGCAGTGGCAGTGATGGGGGCCTCTCCCACCTCCGTGGCAGTGCTAAGGATATCCGACTGACACCCCCTGAGGGCTCCAGACTGCAAGAGGGCACAGACTGGGCTGAGGGACCCCCCAGCCCCCCTCCCCGAATGCACAAATTTTGTGCACCGGGCCTCTAGTAAATATAATAAATTGTATGTGTTGGAAAATAGTAAGTGTTATGGAAAACAAAACAGCAGAGGACAGTGAGATTGGAGAGGGGGGTGTGAACAGTATGTGATTTTGAACAGAATGGTCCTGTAGGCCTTCCTGAGAAGGCAACATTTGAGTGAAGACTTGGAGGTGGGGGAGTTTGATATATAGAAAAACCATGTTACAGGAAGAGGAATCAACAGGGGAAGGGCCTGAGTTGAGGAAGTGCCTGAGTCATAGCCAGAGGGCTCCTGGGGGGGGGGGGGGGGGGGGTTAGAGGCTATGACAACCTCGGTGATCTCCCAGTGGTCATCCTCCTCCCAGGGAAGAATGAGAACAAGGTGGGAAAATAGCTGTTTTACCCCAGGAACACAAAGAATGAGAATAAGATCCCCCTATAACTATCGTAATGATTAAAGTGCATGATAGGAATATCTTTAATTTTAGAACAGAATAATTCATTACACACCTTTCAAAATCCCATTTTAAAGTGCATTATATAACAAGAATTAGGTAATTCTTATGTTCACAATATTCTTTCTTGCTTCACCAATGTATCTCTCTGAGAGGCAGCATAATGTCATAGGAAAGCAGCCTCAATTTGAAGGATCAGGCTTAAATCTGTTTCTAATCTTGACCTTTCTATCTAGTAGCTGTGTAAGTTACTTAACAGCTTTAAGCTTCAATTTCCTGCTCAGAAGAGAGGAGCATGAATGTCATAGCGCGTGGTTGCTAAATATGACAGTGTCCATACCACAGAACGCACCCTCCAGGTGAGTTTTTCCTTAAAGCAGGAGGATCCGTGTCGATGTGGAATGTCTGCTCTCTGCTACCCTTGAAAGGAGCTCTCCTCCCTGAAACACCAGCTCTTACCTATGAAATGCAGTTTGCCAAAGTTGAAAGAAGAATCGTTGCCTTCCATTCAAATGCCCTTGACTTCATTTGTAGGCTTTTGAAAGCTCGGTGACCTCCAGCACTATACCACCGATGAAGCATGGTCTGTGAGAACTCGGTGCAGTGATGAGAAAAATCATCTCCTAAAAGAAACTATTCTTGTGATGTCTTCCGCCCTAGCTCAAAGTCATGGTTTCCAAAAGATCAAACGAACCCCGGGGTAAAAATAAAACCTTGTTGGAGATTTGTTCTCAGAAGCCAGCTTGCTAGAAGGCTACATTTCTCAATGATTTTATGGTCTGGTATTTCAGTTCTATGCTATCAATTACTCATTTTTCTAACACCGGAGCACTGGCTCAGAGCTCTTAGTTAATTATGAGAGATGCTGTGGAGAATAACGAGAAGGGGATTTCAAATGCTTTGATTAAAGTGACATTCACAGAATTGACATTTAAGTGACTAATTTGGTTCCTTTTCCATACGATAAGCTCATTCATATTTTGTACTGCGAAATGAAAGGCGATTTGGAGAATTTCAGAAGCAAAATCACCACCATGGGTAGCAGTCTATTTTAAAATAAAACCTTTAGTGTTCAAGGGGAAAAAAATCCCTGTTGCTATGCAGAGAGCTTTATTTTTAAATCATATGAACAAATCATTAGATCAGAGTAAACTGCTTTAAAACAGCCTTTGACATTCTTCAGCATTTCCCTGCAGTGATTTATACCTTTATATAATGTAATAGAGCAGAAAAAAAGAAGATTTAGGAGTTTCAAAGTTCTTGGTTTTATTCCCAGATCAACTGGCTGTTTGATCTTGGGCAAAAGAACCTGTTTTCTCAAATGCAATGTAAGGACAACTCATAATATTATTCTACAGATTTAACAAGAACATTCTTTTGGAAACATCTAGTATTGGCATTGGTGTCTAGAAAGCAATACATGGTAGCTTTATTTATACAGTCATCATAAATCCTTTGATCCTACTTTTGAAGATCATTTCCGGTCTTCCGCAAAGCTACGTGAAACTTGGGCCAAATAACATACATTCTGGAAAGAGATACTTATAGCTAGGGAAAAGTGAAGCAAAGGAAAATGGAATAGCATTTTTTGAAGCTACCTACTATTATTGCATGATTATTATGTGCCAGGCAATATGCTGAGACATTTATGAGTTATCGCTCACAATAAAATTTTTTCTTTTTTTAAAATGAGATGTAATTCACTTAAATCATCATTTTAAATTGTATAATTCAGTGGTTTTGGGTATATTCACAATTATTAAACCATCATCACTATCTAATTCCAGAACATTAGTAGTCATTCCCTATCCCCCTCTATCCCATGTTCTGGTAACCACTAATCTACTTTCTCTCTCTAAATTTGCCTGCTCTGGACATTTTATGTAAAGGAGTCATATAATGTGTGACCTTTTGTGCTTGAATATTCTCTCAGCATGTTTTTAAGATTCACCCATGTTGTAGTGTGTGTCAGTGCTTCATCATTTTTATGGCTGAGTAATATTGCATTATATGGATATCCCACATTGTCTTTATCCATTCATCAGATGATGGCATAACACTTTACAATTGAGGATACTGAGTCAGAAAGTTTAAGAAAATTTGCCAGAGATCACACAGTAAGTATCCAAGCAAGGACTTAAAGCCATATTTTTTCCTTAAATCTGGAATTAATATTCTTAATCATTTCACCTTACTATATCCATATTTTAATATATAAATGGAGAGAGAGAAAGAGAGAGAGAGAGATCATATGTCCATGATCTTGTTTTTCTATTGTTTATGTCCTTCTTAATGGTTTAGAGGTATTCTTAATATAAATATTATTCTGATACTAATTTTTGTTGGTGGTGTGTATTGTAAATATTGTATTTCAGTTCATAACTTGTCCTTTTACTTTCTTGAATGTGTCTTGATAAATAAAACTTCTTAACTTAAACATGTTAATGGTCAAATGTATCAATATCTTATGGCTATAATTTTTGTGTGTTATTTAGGAGACCCACCCCTACCCCAAGGTTGAAAACATATTCACTTATATATTCTAATATGAACATAAATTTTTCTTCTTTGTGTCCAAGTACTTAATCTATCTGAAGTTGATGGGAAATGTGGAAGGGTTCTGATTTTATCCAAACATTATTCCACCCATGCATTTCATAGCAGAACTATTCATGGCAAATGAATATTTGAGATGATATTCAACTTCATTAGCAATGGAGGAAATGCAAACCAAGGACACATATGACAGCATATTGTATTCTTTAAATAAAGTGGTAAAAGCCACTTGGAAAACAGTTTCATATTATAAAGTTGAACATTCACACCCTTTGCAAGCAGTAATTCCACAGGAGAGATATCCTTAACACCTTAACAAGTGTTCATAACAAAACATACAAATAACCCAAGAACCCGTGTTGGGAGACGTGAACAATTGTGAATAAATACCAAATAGAATATGATGTCACAGTCAGAATGAATAAATTACAGAGACAATATTATGAATTAATCTTAGCAAAAAGTGGGAAAAA
>PVJC01023770.1:0-26118 GCA_004026665.1 Murina feae | reverse complement strand
TGCAGTGAGGACCCACCGGGAAAATCCAGGGACTGAACCACGTCTACGAAGGTCCTTTGGCCATAGAAGGTAACGGCCATAGATTCCGGGGCGGGGCCTGGATGGTAGGAGGCCATTATCACCCAATCGCACCACTTCTGATCATTGTGCTGTTAGTTTAACTTTCCCAACAGCTCTGGGAGGAGCCTGTCATTATCCCCACCTTCCAGATGAGCAGACTGGGCTCCTGGAAGTCCCACGAGCAAACAAGTCTCGCCAGGTAGTAAGCAGCCCCGCTGGGAGAGCCTTGGGGACCTCCTCCTGCCCCTCTGTGCTCCCGGCTGGGGGGGCACAGGACAGGAGGGGCCTCAGGCGTCGGGGTGTCCGAAGCAGGTGCTGCCTTTGTTCCCCGCAAGCCCACACCCTGGGGCGCCCTGATCCCACTGAGGCCTCCTGGGAGCTGTGGATTTGCCTTCCCCGGAACAAGACCTGCCTGGGCACCACATCTGGCAGATGGCTTCGGGGAGGAGCAGGCCCAGGTTACAAGCGCTCGCTCTAGAAAAGCAGGATCCCAAAGAGGTGTGTGCGCCCATGTTCGTAGCACATTGGTCATGATAAGCAGAAGGCGGAGGAAGTGCCCGGTGCCTCTCAGTGGACGGAGGGTGAGTAGATGGACACCCACAGTGGCCTATTATTTGGCCTCGAAAAGGAAAAGAATTCACGCCATAACCTGTGTGATGCTAAGTGAAATAAGCCAGTTTCTAAAACGTCAGATTCCGTACGATTCCACTTCTGTGAGGCCCCTGGAGCAGACAAGTTCATAGAACGGTGGTTGCCAGGGGCTAGTAGAGGAGCAGATGGGGAGCAGAGTTTCTGTTTTGCAAGATAAAAGCAATTCTTTTATCTGGAGATTGATTGCACCACAACAGGAATGTACCTAACATTACCGAACCATCCACTTAATATGGTTAGGATGGGTCCTGGCCAGCGTGGTCCAGTGGTTAGAGCGTCAGCTCAAGCACAGAAAGGTCACAGGTGGGCCGTATATTTCTCTCTCCCCCTACCCCACCCCCCACTCCTTTCCACTCTCTCTAAAAGAACAATAGGAAAATAGGCTCGGGTGAGGATTAACTACCACAACAACAAATTGCTAAGATGGTACATTTTACGTCATGTGTATTTTATCCCCGTTTTTTACAGAAAAACGCTCGCTTTAAACTGAGAGCTGTTGCATCGCAGGGGTCAGTGTCGTCCCTTCTGTGGCTGGTGCAAGCGGGGGCTCGACAGATGTCTGCCTGCGACCGCTGGACAGGTTGAACGGGGCATTGTCCCGCTGCCCCGGCGGGGGGTGGGCACTTCGCTCGCAATGACACAGCTACCCCCACGCTTCGGTCAAAAACAAAACCAATAAAAGCAGGAGAATCGAGAGTGGGTGAGGCAGATAGGACGAGGACAGACGCAGTCGCCATTGTGGTAAAGAACGGGCGGCTGTCACCCTTTCTTCAAAGGGATCTCGAAAGCCCTGGCTGGTGTGGCTCAGTGGTTGGAGCAACAGCCCCCCCCCTCCACCCCCCGCACTCAAAGGTTGCCGGTTCGATCCCCGCAGGTAGGCAACTGATGGATGTTCCTCTCTCACATTGTTGTTTCTCTCCCTTCCTTCCTCTCCCTCTGAAATCAATAAAAACGTATCCTCAGATGAGGATTAAAACTTTTTTAACAAAAAGGGAGTGGGGGACCCTGATGTCAATTTTACAACTAAATTGAGGCCCCTCTAACTGGAGATCGACTCCATGCCTCTCCCTCAGCTTAAAGTGGCCGTGTGTCCTTCGTTTGCGAAACGCGTGGGGTTATGAGCCTCTTGACACTTCTCTGCTGTCTGCATGAAGTCTGGAGAAAGAGCCAGACCTCTCCCGAGAGCTGGCTGGCATGCCTTTGGGCGTCACGCCAGCCCCTCAGCCCTCACCTCATCTGCCAACCTGTCTGTAACATCCTGTCTACGGGAGCAGCCTGCCACGGAGCCAGGGTGGGGGCGAAGGAAACAAGGTAACTGCAAGAACAGCCTAGCAGGTAGGGGTGGCAGGCGGCACCTGCGCCATAACCGGTGGCGAGTGACACCTTGAGGGCTCAGAATTGAGAGTGGGTGCAGGCAGCCGGCAGAGGATAAATCCGGTCACCATGGTGGCAAAATGGGCGACGCTCGCTGTGGGAATCCTGAAAGGGACAGAAGGGCTCTGGGCCTTGCTAATGGGCGCCCCTTCGCAGAGGGTCAGGTGACTCATGCAGCGCCGGGCGGTGAGTCCCTCCCTGTGCCCCTCTGCCAGGCTCCTAGCACCAGGGCCATCTCCTCCTGCAGCGGGGATCGTGGGAACGAGCCTTCCCGCCAGCAACAGAAGGAGGTGGGCTCTGGTGGAGCCCAGTCTAGAAATACAGGGGATCCACAGGAGCCAGCGTGCTCAGCAGGAAGCTGATGGGACGGGCCCTGCCCAGGCCGAGTGTGCGAGATTTGCACAGGGATTTCCGCAACTGTTCTCCCCTATTGTCACCCCACATCGGTAACAGCAAACTGATGAGCTTATTCACGTGACATCCATGATTCTCTCTAAGAGGAAAGGGAATCGCATGTTCTGTCCTCTCCATCCTTCATTCCAGTGTAACAGTTCCCTCCAAGGCTGTAACCAGCGAGAGGGGTTTTGGTTTCAGAGACTGTCAGGCCTGGGGGGGAGGAGGGAGATACACACACTGGGTGGGGGGGAGCGGGGGAGATGTGGGAGACATTGCCCCCCCCCCCCCGCCCCCTAGTACTTTCCCCGCCCACCTGGGGAACCTGTATGGTCCTGAAGCCCTTTCTGGCCTGTTGGGACGAACTACATTCCCCTGCCTGCCATCCAGGTATAAGTTTCACACTTTTCTTCCCCCGAAAGAAAGGGCAGAACTGAAAGGGGGTTTCTCTGCGCACACTCCCTCCTTCAGCCAGGTCTCCGGCGACTCCGGGGGTGTTCCTTCGCATCGCCTGCATCCCCGGCTAGACGCAGGGGAGTGACCCACAAAAGCAGGAAGCCTGTGACCCAAAACCACTGCACTTGGGAACGTTCCCCCCACAAACACCTGGGAGCCAACCCTCTCCTTCCCAGTGGAGACAGACAGCCAATTTAAAGGGCTATTTAAAAGCTGCAATAAGTCATGTGACGTGTGGGGTGTCAGACATGCAAGCCAGTGAGTGGAAAGTCCTAGAGCCGCAAATAAAGACGAATAAAGCGGTGTGAGGGGGTGACAGGGAGCTCACAGCTGTGAGGCTTTGTGCCCAGGGCAGAGGCCCGAGGCAGGCGGAGCAGGGGCCCCGCCCCTCAGCCAGGGGTGGGCGCCCAAATGCCTGCTCCTTGGCCAGAGGCTGACATTGAAAAGTCCACACCTAGATTTCCACGCCTGCACCTTCCGGCAAAGGGGCGTGGGGGTGGTCCTGGGGAGAAGAAAGCAACCAGGGAGGGTGGCAGACCCCGAAGCAGCCTGCAGACAGACCACCACGCTCGGGACGGACAGAGCCCGCTTGAAAGTTACAATCCGCGTACAGGACTACCTGTAAGGAGTCATCAGTGTAAACCTGGATTTCTCAATAAAGCATGACTAATGCTTTTAACAAAGAAAGCAAACAACAAGTCGATTTTAAGTCCCATAACTTACGCAAGATGCCGGAGACTATTATCCAATGGTTGGGGGGTAAACAGAAGCAGAAACTGAACAGAAAATGCCTCTAGTGAAACACCCGCAAGACTGGCCAGAGCCGTGCGTAGCTGACTTAGTGAGGGAGGTGAGGATCTGGCCTGCGCCGGATCCCCAGGTGAGCACTGGGGAAGCAGGTGGGGGCTGGGGTGCAAATACGCCACAGAGCACCCATCACCCCCTTCAGTCCTCCCAGATGTGATGCATCTGCACCTCAGACACATGGGGGCACCACCACCCACCTGCTGGGGACGCCGAACAGGGGTGCCGCCCACCGTTTCCTGCTGTGCGGAGGAAGACAAGCCATCTTCTCAGGAACTGCAGGGCCCAGAGGGACCAGCCCCGCCTCCCCCAGGGCCTCGCTCTCACTTCCGCCACGCTGGCCCCCTCTGGCTGTCCTGCTCATCTCCTTGCTTAGGAGGCCTGTCCCTTCTCTCCATCCTCCCGTGGACGGGTCGGTCCTATAGTGGCCATTTGCCAGTCACCTGTGCCGTCACCTGACTCGGGTCTGACCTGCTGGGAGCCTTGAGGGCGAGGCCGTGTCCGTGTCTATCTCCACGGGCTCTCCTGAGCCTGCCTGTCATACCAGGTCCTGAATAAACACTCGGTGAGTGAAAAAAGGAAGCCTGCCTCAAAGGAGCTCACGCCCTGGTGGAGAGACCCTCGGTCCTCCGCATGCATGTACCATCAGGCCTTGGGGCAGTATCAGTGTTTAGAGTGAGGAGGTGAGTCCCCTGATGGGGTCAGGGGCCCTCTGAGAAAAGGCTTGGACTGTGGAGGGCAGACTGTTGTCCTGCTTGGGACCCCTTCCCATTGCCCTCTGGTCTCCCTCTGAATGGTCAGTCACTCAGTGGCACGGAGGCCTGGCACGGCGCTCTGCCTGTGGCTGAGCCGGGCTGCAGGGGGGCGGTGTGTGGGAGCGGGCGTGGGCACCGAGGGGCAGCAGGAGCGGCCCTCTGCAGGGAAGGTCACAGGCTCTCGTGTCAGCGCAGAGATGGGGTGTTGGCCCCAAGTGCTCTGGAGGGTTCTGGGAAGACATCTGAGCTCCTCTCGCAGGAATGCTGGGGTTGACTAGTCATGTCTGCTCCGGGCCTCCTGGGACCCCGGGCACACCCACCCATCATGGGTCAGCCAGCCCCGCTCTGAAGAGGCAGGGAGGGTGAGGCTGGACCTTCTAGAGCGCTCATGCCCGCCTCTGTGTGACAAGGGAGGCCGTTTCTTCACGGCCAGTGGTCAGGGCGGGGTCTCCCCAGCTGGAAGGGGCCTTAGGTGGCCTCTACTTACGTTATGGAGGCAGGTGTCCCCTTAGGTTCATCATATTTTTTCACAGAATATTCAGGAAACACTGCTAATGAGATCTTGTCAGAGAATGGCATCCTAATGGGCCCGGGGGGAGGGGACCACAGCGCCCGCGTTCTGGTCTTCGTGGTCTCCAGACACTTGTGCAGCTATTGGTTAGGTTCCAGTGGTTCTCAACCTCCTGGCCCTTTAAATACAGTTTCCAATGCTACTTCATCACTGTAATGTTGCTACTGTTATGAATCGTAAGGTAAGTATCTGCTATGCAGGATGGTCTTAGGCGACCCCTGGGAAAGGGTCCTTCGACCGCCAAAAGGGTTGCGACCCACAGGTTGAGAACCTCTGGGTTAAACTAAAACGGAAGTTCTGGCCTTAGGTCCCCCCTGTGTAACCTGGGCAGCCAGGCCCCTCTCCAGCTGGCTTCTGAGGAAAGAACTGGCCGCCTTGGTAGGCTGAGCGCTTGCAAGAAAGCACTTTGTAAACATAAGAAGGGACATAAGAGCATTCAAGGGAGCCACCGTGTCACTGACAGCGGCAAATCCCCGCCTACTGACCACAACGTGAAGAGCCGGCTCCATTCTGGAACCTCCCGGGTTAACATCCGAAAGAACAGAAGTATGCGACTCAGTGGCCAGGCATTCCCCGAGAGGCTCCTATGAGATGCGGTAAAAGGCCTGGGGCGTTCAGAGAGGCTGAGCCAGGAATGCCCCAAAGAGCTCACTAAAGAACGACAGTCCTGTCAGCAGACGTGTCACACACGAGAGGCACAGACAGGTCTGCGTGCCGGAAAGGAGTGTGGCTCCGGGAGGAGAAGGCAGCTCCAGCTCGGGAAGTCGGGGCGGCTCCTGGCACGGAGACCAGTGGGCATTCACCAGCCAAGTGAGGTGGAGAAGGGCACTCAGGGGAGGGTGGCACGTACCAAGGCCCAGAGATGCAGAGCAGTGGGGCCCAGAAACCCCAGGGGGCCCGGCACAGTGTCCAGGAGGAAATGGCACAGGCGTGGCTCAGAGCCGGGCAGGGCCAGCTTCCAGAGGGCCCTGGACACCACGCTGGGAGCCCAGACTGTACTCAAGGACAGTGAGGAGCGTGGAAGGCTTTCGGGCAAGGACAAGGCCTGACGTGCATGTCCGCTGGCTTTCTCGGCAGCAGTGTAGGTGGGAAGTGGTGATGGGGGCGGGGCGGCGAGGAGGCAGGGGTACTAGTTAGAGACTGCCCTGACTGTCCAATGAGACCTGTGTGGGAAGATGAGTGGCGACAGCAGCCGCTGCAGTGAAAAGGTGCTCTCTCTTGGAAGATATACACTCAGCAATGACGGAGAAAGAATTCATAAATTCTTGGAGATCCCAGCCTCCCAGGACCCGTTTCCTGGACTCCACTCCATGGCTGAATTCCTGCCTCTTCTCCTGGTCGCCATAGCTCTTGGTTATTAGTCTGTCTTCCTTGAATTACACTCCAGAGTATCTTCTCCTGCCCTGTCTGAGATCAGGTTAAGGGCAAAGCTGGCAATCCACACATTTCTGTGTTCCCCATCGGCCCAGCACAGTGCCTGACACCCAACTATATATATATATATATCAGAGGCCCAGTGCACGAAAACATGCATAGGTGGGGTCCAGCCGGCTCACCCCGATCAGGGTGAGAGGGCCAATCGAAGGTGGGGCCGGCCAGGGGGAGGGACCTCGGACAGTTGGCTGGCCCCACCCTTGACCTTGAGGGGGGCGGCGATCAGGGGCAGGGCTGGCTGGCAGGAAGGGGCTGATGGCAGTTGGCTAACTGGCTCTGCCTCCTGTTTGAACTCCTTGTCTAACTCCTGGTCGAGGGGACAATTTGCATATTAGCCTTTTATCATAATTTCATGCATGTATAATGCTTAGATCTGATTTTTAATTGGGTGAATTTAGGTGCATGGACTTCTCGGGCTCCAATTCATCTGGCTGCAAAGGACCACAGTGAACTGCTTGTAAATTTGTGGTCTGGGAGACAGCCATGATTCAAGAACTGACCGTGCCCATAAAGCAGCAGGTTCCCAAGTGTCTGAGGCCAGAAACCCGGGGTGGGGGGTGAGGGAGGGGAGAAACCCTCCAGCCAGACTTACCCCACACACAGCCCAGCACGATGGCCCCACAGGCTGGTGTGCACAACAGACCCTTGCCCAGGTGTGCCAGGGGCACCTGGGAATTGTGAATCGTGGGGCAGGACATGAGGCAGTGCCTGGAAGACAGGACATGGCTTTTTTGATTGTGTGGTTTGCTTCTGTAATAAATGAAAGGGTTTTTCAAATGGAGCTGGTGGAATTGAAGCAATCTCTAAACCAGAACATGAAAAGGCATTTGGGAGCGGGACTCGAGCCTGCCAGCCTCTATGTGCATGTGGAAACAGGGAGTGCCTCGCTTCTCAGGAGCCTAGGACAGATTATTACCTACAAAAGCCAGTCCTCTAACAGAGCCATCTCACCCCGAATGAGGACAGTCCCAGGAGAGGAGGGAGAGAGGCCATCTGGGTAATCCACCTCCTTCCTTCTCCTAGGACAGAAGGTAGAGTGAGCCTGCAATGCGGTCATTCAAAGCTCATGTTCATGGCCACCATGTTGCTGTGAGCATTAGAACAAGGATATCCTGCTTCCTGGAGACAGTCCAAGGGGGTGGGAAGGACTTGAACGTTGGAATCAGGCAGAATAGGGTTCACGCGATCTCCCTCCCCTGACCAGCTACCTGATCTCGGGCAATTCAGAGAGCCCCTCTGAGTCCCACTTTCTTGAGGAGACGCATTGTAGCACACAGAGGAAGGAGCTGATGTCACAATCAATAAATCTCACAACATCAGAATCATCATCTCAAAGAGGGCTTTCTCGGGACCCCAGCCCTAATCAATCTTCCTCCATCGCTCTCCATCACTGCCCAGTCTTGCTCACTGACCTCGTCTACATGTACACTGACCTGATTCTTGACTTGTGGTTGTCCCTGCTCCCCCTCGCCCCCCCCCCCCCCACTGGCCTGGAAGCTCTGTGAGGGCAGGGATCCTACCTGTCTTGTTCATTGTTGCGTCCCCAGGGCTGGCACAGCGTAAGCACCCATTAAACTGGGGGCAAACTGAATGGAGAGCTCAGTGCCCGGCCTATGGTAGATGCTACAGGGATGGTGATCAGTATGGCCAGACACCTGGAAGGCCTAGAGGCGAGGAGCCCAACGCTGGCCTGGAGCAAGTCTTTGGAACTTGCTGTGTGGACTCGGGGGAGTCTCTGCCCCTGGAGGTCTCAGTTCCCTCCTCTGTCCGATGAGGAAGGGGATCTGAAGATGATCGCCGGGGCCCTCTCCAGCCCTCCCTGGCCATTGTGGCCTCTGCGTCTCACATGGGCTCTGCACTGAAGAGGATCAAGGAAAGGCCACTCCATGGCCCACCGGAGCCTGTGTGTGACATGCTCAGCTCCATGACCGCCTGCACAATGAACCAGAGAGGCCCGGTACAATTCCGGGGGAGAGGTGGGCAGTCCGCCAAGTTCTATCCCTCACGCTCCCCGCCTCTGCTGCCTGGCGGATACACCAAGACTCACCTTTTAGCCTTAGACCTGGTTTGAAAACACAGGAAGGAAGGAGGGACAGAAGATGGAAGGGAGGAAGGAAGGAAGGGGGACTGGTGGGCACGGACATGCACCAGGCCCTATCCAGGTCCTCCGGCCGGTACTGGCTTATCTGGTCGTCACACAGCATGGGTGACATCCTCATCCTTATTCCCAGGCCAGGAGGATATGGTAGCGATACCCACGGAAGCATCAGGAGACAAAGCAGGAAACAGCAGAGCCTTTGACTCGAAGACTCCCACTGTGGAGAAGCTGGGGGAGCGTAGATCCCAGGATTCTCCTCTAAGACTTAATCAGGATACACCCCATGTAATTTATGGCAAGAAGGCACGACTAATTCAGGGGCAGCCTCTACAGGTAGCACTGCTTCTTTAGTGGGAGAATGAGCGCAGTGAAAGGCGTGAACATTTCCGTCCTTTCCTAACGGTGACGTAGGCGCAGCCTGCGCCCCTCCAAGCACTCTCCTCTTTCCTCCTCACCATAGCGAAGCAGCACTGACACCCTCTCCACTTTGTAGATGGGGAGCCTGGCGCTTAGAGGCAAGGCAACTGAAGTGCCCGAGGTCATGCAGCTAGGCAGTGACAGAGCCAAAATTCAAACCCTGGCCCCTAATTCCAGGGGTTGGGTCCCACCTCCTCTCCACACCTTGGGTCAGCTGGTGAGATAAACTTAATTATATGACATTATCATTTATCATATTTGTGTGACATTAATACAATAGTGTCCATATACACATATGTAAAGTCTCTCTCTATATAAAAGGCTAATCTCTATATATAAAAGCCTAATGTGCAAAGTGTCCCCTTGCGAGTTCAACTGAGAGACTAGGAGGTTGAGCACTCACTATGATGTGTGCTGACCAACAGGGGGTGGTGTGTAACAAAGGAAGGCCCTAGTAGCTGGCCAGGCCTAGGGACCTTACCCTTGCATGAATTTTGTGCACCGGGCCTCTAATGCTATATATAATGACTTATACCAATACAGTACTGACACTATGACCAAACCCAGATGAAAAGAGATGAGTGTTCTCCAATTCAGCCAGCAGTGACATCAAATGGATTAGGACACTCTCTGGGGTTCATCAAAGGCTCAAGGTCACTGTCACTAGTGACTGCAAAGTGGTGCTAGGTATTTGCCATGTGGTAGCAAGGGAGCTTGCATAGACTGACCATGCAAACCATCCAGATGGTACAGCCAGAGTCTCCCGGGAATGTGAACAGGTTGACCTGGTTTTGGAGCCCTGACACTCCCAGCCCATAAAGTGAAGGTGCCAGGGGTCATGTCACCTCCCTGCAGAGGGTCATGTGGGAATTCAGCTGTAAATGCCCTAAAGGGTGGCGAGTGAAAGGGCCTCACTCCTAAAGGCAGAGAGATCCTCCACTGTCTCTCAGGGACACTCAGCACCCTGGGGTGGGGAGACATGGCTGACAGCAAGAGGGTCATGGCCTAGAGCTGCCTGGTCAGCACAGTGGCCTCGCCCCTCAAGGGATCAGGCAGCAAAGCATAGGACCTTGGGAGGTCACTGAGATGCCTTCTATAGTTGACCTTGAAACCACTTTGCGTGCTCGGGTGTTTGGGGCTCTGCACCTCAGACCGGAGACAGCCACCCTGCCTTGCTTCTGGATAATTCTGGGCACATCCCTTGACCTATCGGCCCCTCGGCTGCCTTATCTGTGATCAGTCTAGTCATGTGACACACACGTGGGAAACAGCGTTGCAGAGCCCTGGACAGATGTGAAGGACTTTGACGCACTATTTTGGCCCCCAGATCATCACTGTCGTTGTGCTGTTTGGATGGCTTCATTGGCTGTGTTCTTACAGAATGGGCCATATAAGAAATGCACTCAAATAAAGAGGGCCTCTTCCCTCCCATCCCCTGACCCAGCCCATGGCGGGTCACTGCTATGCCTGGAATATGAGTAATCGCCTACCTCTTCCGGAGAAGATGCTGTAAATTCCCTCAGTCATGGGTGGGTCTGTATTGAATCCCCACTGGGTACTGAATGAGGGCCCTGTGCTGGGGATGGTACCTCTCCTGTCCTCTAAGAGCTGTGTCTTCCACCACAGGACACAGACACAGGAGCCAGAGTTGGCTGTGGGGGAGGGGAGGGAGGTGGTCTGACTCGCCTTCACCCAGGAGATGAGTGCTCAGGGCCAAGGTTTGTGCGGGGACCCAGTGCAGAGCCCCAGGGCTGGGCTGTTATGCTGGCCAGGATACAGGATCCACCAGGAACGCAGACCCCCCACCCCCGACCCCCAGCTCTGCGCAGAGCAACGTCGGGCCCCAGTGTGAGGACAGCTGGTCTGGGAGTTCCGTCCCCAGACTCCAGGCTGCGCCAGGAGAGGCCCATCAGAGAGAAACAGATCCCGGCTCCACCCACAAAGCCATCCTGGGCCCAAGCTGGTCAGCGGGGTCCGGCCTCCAGCCTCCTCTCTTTGAGATTCTAGAGGAGACCAGGAGCAGGGCGACAGGGAGACCCCACTCGGCACAGGGGAGGCCCTTCTGTTTTCCAGGGCGGGCCCTGCTTCTCTGCTGACTCCTCTGACTAAAGGGAACCATTTATCTTGGCAAAGTGGGAGAAGGCCCTTCACATTCTGAAATGAAGTGTCAGCCTGCAGTGGCAGCGAAGGCCCGAGAGACCCCTAGAGTCACTTTTTATTTTTTTCTGACCACATCATTAGGAGGACAGCTCGGCGGCATCTGTAGACTCTGTTCACTGGAAGGAAATGGGTCAACGGGAGCGCCCCAGCCCACACAGGCTGTGCCCACGGCTGAGCCAGCACACGCACTCCTGCCCGGAGCCCACGCCAGAGGACACAGGACCCTCGCTCCCCGCCCGGGAAGAAGCCAAAACGCGGCTCCACTGGATACCTCTCCCTTCTCTTTTGTGTAGTCAGAACAAAATCTCTTCCTGAGAGTGACGTACCTTACACTTCAAGCAAGTGCAACTTTCCCACTTATTTTTAAGTGCGCTCGCCTGCGAACGTGACAGCAAAAAACCCGGGAAGGAAAGGCAAGATGGCGGAGGCGCGGCTTTTCCCACAGCTGGCATCGCTGGCCAACAGCTGCAGGAGCCGGAAAAGGCTCCCGAGAGGAGGGTGTGCCATCCAGGTGGGAAGCTCCCCCCTGCCGGCCAGCGCTCCCTCTGCCACTGCAGCTCACAGGTGCACGGTGGGAGGGGCCCCGAAGGGGAAGGGGCCACATCGGGGAGTGGGGGATGAGACCCCAGCTCCATTGCTCACATTGGGCTGTTATTCGCAGCCGCTGTGTGCCTGGCACTGGCCGCGAGGGTGGGATGAAATGAGCACAGCAGCACAGCCGAGAGCAGTTCCCGCGTTGAGCTCCTGCCCTGGGCCAGGGCTCTGCCGAGCGCTTGCTGTGCGCTGTCTCATCGAATGACCACGGCAACCTCTCAGGGAAAGTGCTAATCTGATTCGTCTTTTCAGATGGGGAAACTGAGGCAGAGACGTTGAAGCAATAGCCCCAGGTTTTGTAGCGAATACAAGGCAGAGCTGGGGTCTGTCCCAGATGCTCTGGGCCCCACTAGAGAGGGATCCAGGCCCGCGTGGACTTTCTGAGCTTGTTGTGCAAGCGGGACCTGCCCTGCACCAGGAGCCCGCACCCCCGCTGGAAGGAGCGTTCACACCCGTGCAGGGAGGGGCCTGGGCGGGAGCTAGTCCATCCTCAGTGACCACAGGGCAGCTGGCCCGGCCAGCCCCGCACAGCACAGAGCCCAGCCACACTGTGGGGCCTTGAAGGCCGGGCTCGGGGGTTCAACTTTCTCTAGAAGCCACGGGAGGGTGAGCGTAGGTGAGGAGAGGGTGACCTACTCCAAGTCGTGTTGTAGGAAGACTACCAGCTGCAGATGAATATTTATAACCGAAGAATACGAGGCAAAACACAGTCCCTAGACTATTACAGGGAAAAACAGGATCCGTTGACTGAAACCCTCCAGCCAGACTCAGCCCCAGGACACTGGCACTTGCCCGAGGCCCTCCCTGCGGACAGGCGCTCACCGCTGTGTCACAAGGAGGACGAGGGTCCTCGTCTCCCCTGCAGATTCCCTGTGGCTGCCACCCTGCCTCGGCCTCAGCCTCGAGACCTCGCACGCAGCCGCCCTGTTGGGAGGGACAGCTGCCTGCGTGGTGAGGACCCTTCTTTACATGAGTGGTCACCGCCCTGTCCTCTCGCAGGCTCATCAAGGCCAGAAAGTGCCTCGTGCTGGGGACAGAGCTCTCCTGTCGCAGGGCCTCTGCTCCGGCTGTGTGCACGGGGCTTCGGTCTGAGGCCAGGCCTGGGAAATGGCTCGGACATTCCCTGGGACCCGACCCGCCGTGAGGCTGAGGGCCCTCCTGCCCTGCACAGACTCCTAGAGACTCTGGTGGCTCAGGAAAAGAAGGGACATTAGTGATCACCAGCAAGGCGCGCGGATGGGTTACGGGGCATCCATCAGGCCCCAGGCGGCGGAAAGGCTGGCAGCTCCGAGCCGGCTGCTCCCGCAGACGTGGGTCTGAACGATGTTTCTGACAGCAAAACGCTCTGAGCCGCAGGTCAAATTGACGCCTGTCGCGCTGCGAGTGAGGGCATCGTGACTGCTCACAGTGTGAGCCTTACAAACACTCCTCAACACCTGTCTGCCCTGACACAGATGGATTCCTTCAAAGCAGGACAACCCACAGCCTGTCAGCTCCCCCACAGGCCTCCGCGGCGGGCGGGAGTGCGTTTTGTCTCCTGAATGCGTATTTTACAGTTCGAACCCCAGGAGGTTCAACCAAGTGGGGCCCGGGCAGTGTGCCAGGGGGGGCGAGGCCCCGTGGCGGTGCACAGCTGTTCCCACAGCTGGCAGATGTGCCACAGGTCCCAGCAACGTGGGCCAACACTGAGCAAGGGAGCGGGTAAGCCAAGTGAGGGGCGGGGGGAGACACCAGCCACTTGGCTAGTGGGGTTGGGGGGTCACATTCTGCCAGGGCACCAAGGCAGCGAATACAATTCATTTCTGCAGACAGACACGCCAAAGGGCATGACAGACGCGGGAAGAGAACTTGCCCCGTCCCACAGGGGGCGCTCCTCTGTGCACCTTTGCTGCTGCTCTGCACACAGCCCAGACTCAGGGAACGGCCAGGATGAAACAAGAGAGACAGGCCGTAGGGCATGGCCCAAGTGCCAAGTCCTGGGGGTTGGGGGGCGGGGGGGGGGTGTGTCCTGGGCTCTGTCAAAGGAGAGAGACTGTGCTCATCATGGCGGGGCGGGAGCATAGCTGGGCTGTGACTTAGCTCAGAGCAATGACTCCCACTCTGGACTGGACTTTAGAATCAGTCACTTGAGGAGCTTGGAAAACCCCTGAACTCAGTCCCGCCCCAGAGCAATTGCACCCCAGGCTCCGGGCTGGGGCTCGGACACTGGTGTCATGTGAGAGCTCCCTGGTGACTCCAATCACCATTCGCCAGAGAAGGCTGTCCTCTCAGCACAAACTAAGACGTGCGTGGGAATCCAGCCTGTGGGAGTTCCTTCCACCTCTCCTCCCCACACTGTGGTTGGCTGTCCAGGGGCCTTTCGGGGGGGGGGGGTTGCCTGGTTTTCTAGGGAGCCCTTCAGGGTGGCAGTGGGTTTCAGATCAGGGAGCTCCGGTTTGAATCCCAGCCTTGCCACTTGCCAGCCACTTGCCTGCCTAACCGTCAGGCCTTGGTCTCCTCACCTGCACACAGGGAACCTGGCAGGCAGAACAATGGCCCCTCAAAACGTCCACATCTTCACCCCCAGAAGCTGTGAGTAGGTTACGTTATGTGACGACAAGGAATGAAGGATGCAGCTGGAATTGCAGGGTCGCATCAGCCGGCTCCACCAGGGAAAGGATCCTGGGTTGTGGGGAGGCACAGTGCAATCACAGGGGCGGGAGGGCCCCTCCGTGTGGGAGAGGAGGCGAGAGGAGCCATGTGAGAGGGGAACGAAGTGGGAAAGGCTTGGCTCGCTGGCTGCTGCCGGCGTTGAAGCTGGAAGGGCAGCTTCCAGAAGTGAGAAGGCAAGGATCTGGATTCTCCGGAAAGGACTGCAGCTCTGCGCACACCTTGGTTTAGCTTAGTAAGACTCACTGTAGCCCGGCCGGCGTGGCTCAGTGGTTGAGCATCGACCTATGAGCCAGGAGGTCACGGTTTGATTCCCGGTCAAGGCGCATGCCCAGGTTGCGGGCTCCATCCCCAGTGGGGGGCGTGCAGGAGGCAGCCGATCAATGCTTCTCTCTCATCACTGATGCTTCTATCTCTCTCTTTCCTTCTCCCTTCCTTTCTGAAATCAATAAAAAAATATATATATATTTTTTTAAAACCACAAACATTAATTTTAGACTTCTGGCCTCCAGAACTGAAAGGTAATAAATCTGTGTTGTTGGATGCCACTAAGTTGGTGGTAAATCATTACAGCAGCAACAGGAAATGAACACAGGATGGGTGGGAATTAACCGGGGAGAGGGTGAAGATGGCATGAGATAAATTTTGTGAACCAAGTAGCCCTGATCTTGGTGGTCACCCTCCTGTCAGGGAGCTGCCGGCTGTGGTCCGTGCACCTGCCCATTCTTTGCCCACCATCCCAGACCCACTCCCCGGCTCCTGAGGCGGCTGAGTGGCCCCGGCCCCGTGCGCCAGCAATAAGCCTGGTTCCATGGCCGGCGCCTGAGCTGGTAGGAACCAGCCCGTCCTTCCTGAGCAGGGCAACAGGCTCCCTGGAGCCCTTCGGTGCCCGTTAACACGCCACGCACCGTGCTTCTGCTTCCTGGCTCTGTTCATGGGAAACAGGAAATGGGGCGGTGGGCAGGGGCGGGGGCCGGGGAAAGGGTAGGAAGGGAGGCCCCCAGGGAGTATTCCTGACCACCAGCTAAGAAAGGACCGTGGGAATGGTCAGCAAGGGCCTCAGAAACGTCACCTATAGGGGCTACAGGTGTCCGACAGCTGCAAGAGCTGGAGCCAGGAGCCAGGAGCACAGGCTTGGGCTGGCAATGTGATCAGCTTGGCAAGGAAGGTCCTAAATTAAATATTACCAAGCCCCTGTAGTGCCCGGCTCCCGTGGGCCCTTTCACCAGCTCCAGCAGCCGATGCACTCAGCGCTCCTCTGTGGCCATTAGGACCCCGTTACACAGGGGAGACGAGTGGACTCAGGGGAGTGCCGTGATTTGCCTGAGTCACCTATTGGCAGCAGAACTGGATTCAAAGCCTTGGACTCTGATCTCCAGGGCTCCACCCTGGCCTGGCTGGTGTGGCTCAGTGGTTGAGCGTCGACCTGTTGGATCCCAGTCAGGGCACATGCCCCGTTTGTGGGCTCGATCCCCAGTGTGTGGGGAGGGGTGCGTGTAGAAGGCAGCCCATCAGTAATTCTCTCCCGTCCTTGATGTTTCCATCTCCCTCTCCCTTTCCCTTCCTCTCTGAAATCAATAAAAATACTTTCAAAATAATAATAAAAAAAATGCTCCGCTCTGTACCATATTTCACTTTCTTCTCAGAAACTCCCAATTAATATTTCAGTTCCTACTGACTTAATCCTGGGAACGCGAGAACACAGCTAGCATGGCCTATTCATGTGGATTTTCCACCTTGAAATGTGCCAGCCATAAAAATGCAGACGCTTCCACAGCTACAAGCAACGAGGAAGGGGCTGAAAGGAAACGGGATGCTGGGTGAGTAAATCCTGTGTCCGCTCAGGGCTGTCGAGACGCCACTTCTGCATCACGGTCGTAAACCTCGGGCTTCTTGTGCCCTGAAGCGGGCAGGCAGGTGCGGGAAGACATGTCCACTCCCCACCATGGGCGTCCGAGGACTCCCACCAAATTAGAACGTTGCACCAGCCCCGGGAACTAAATTTATCCCGCAGACTCATCCAGATCAGAATGTTCTCTGCTACAAGAGGTCCCGTCCTGCGTCGTCCTCCTCTTTCTCTTTTCCCCGAGCCAGGCCGCTATCGGCTGTAAAACCCAGCCCTGTCAATTCAGCTTGACAGCAGCAGGCACGGCCGGTCCAGGTATGAGAGAGAGGAGAGGCTGCAGCGAGCCAGAAAGGAGAGCCAGGTGGGAACGGGCAGGGTCAGAGGATGCTGGAGAGAAACCCGGAGGAGGGAGACCGTCTCGGGGCAGCTGCTGGGAAGCTGTCCTGCTGGAGCCAACAGCGGCATGAGCCATGGACGGATGCTTCCTGTGCGACGTCAGCTGCTCCTGTACAAGCCATGGGCGGCTCATCAGCCTCTCCTGCACTTGCACCTGTCAAGCCCACCTCGCGCTGAGAAGCCCCCTACCGTCTTAGGTGGCATCGCTGCTCCCTCAGGCAGCAGCCCCGCCTTGAGGATAGGAGCCCATCCTGCCAGCCCCCTCCCCAAACCTGCAGGTGGCATGCGCAGGCCCGGGAAGAGCCAAACTCCCTATCTGAGCGGGGCTCGGTCTCCCAGA
This sequence comes from Murina feae, assembly GCA_004026665.1. Lineage (NCBI taxonomy): Eukaryota > Metazoa > Chordata > Mammalia > Chiroptera > Vespertilionidae > Murina > Murina feae. The sequence goes on along the minus strand of PVJC01023770.1, from coordinate 9,120 downwards.
ACCCTTGGGAACGGAGTGCTTTTAGGTGGGGGCCAGGGTTTGGAAACAATAAGAAAAGAACAAAATTGTTAAAATCTCAGGGCAGATCCCTGCTAAACGTCTGAAAAGATCCGACGGAGCAAGATAAGCTCGGCTCCTGGCAGGCCCCGGTCCTGGGGGCTCCTGTTCCGGCCATGAAATCACAGACCTCAGACGCTGGGGCCAGGAGGGCCGCTGTCTCATTCCTCTCACTCTCTCTGCTGTTGTTGTGAATCCTCACTGAGGACATCTTCTCCATTGGTGTTTGTAGGGAGAGCAGAAGGAGGGGGAGAGACAGCAGAAGGACGGGTTGCCTCCCCCATATCCCCCGACCAGGGATCAAGCCTGCAACCGAGATACATGCCCTTGACCGGAACCAAACCCAGGACCCTCAGTCCACAGGCGGACGCTCCACCCCCTGAGCCACACCGGCCAGGGCTCAGGCCTCTCCCTCTTGAATGAGGTGCACCAGGTGGCTGTCGTTTCTGCCTCTAAAGATTCCCTGAGGAGGGAGATTTCCTTGACATTTCTTCCAGCCCAACCCACCCTGGCTTTCCGGTCAACCCTGCAGCCCAAACGGGGGAGGGGGTGGGCCTCCGCCATCATCTCCACCAGCTCCCCACCCGGCCCACCCCTCGGTCTGACTATTATCTTGTGGTGTCTCCCCAATCCTACGTAAAATGCTTTACCAACACGACTTGGGGGTCAGCCCCCTGACGTCCCCGTCCCCCATCAGATGGCCATCCCTGAGCCCCTCCCGACAGTTATGCAGCTACTGCTATAGACATGGAGCCTGACCTCTTCTGCTCCAACAGCCAGGACCTGACTCCAACTCCCCTTTTCATTCTCACTTCTCACCACTGTTTGTATGACCAACTGGGTCCCTCCCCTCCACGCCCCCCACAAGCTCTGAGCTTCCCCGGCACCACCGCCCCCCATCTGCTCCAGCAGATCCCTTCCCCTGAAGCACCCTCACCCCACTGCACCTGTGAGAGCTCTGCCCACCGCCAGGGCCCATCTCCAAGCGTCTGTGCGGCAGGGCCTCGTTCCCACCCAAAGGGAGCTCCTCCCTGCGCCCACCACACCCCTGCTCCACAGCTCAGCTCAGCGCTTGGCAGCCAGGGCGGGAGCTTATCTCCCTGCTAGATCACAAGCCCATTTAGAGCAGGGGCCTTGCCAAGCCCGAGGTGCCCGGCTCCGAGCAGACCTTCAATAGCTCTGTGTTGAATGAATTCGTCACCTTTGTCCGGGCCTCAGGGGAGGTGGACAACAGTGCTTATTTCTAACAACAGGAAGACAAATATCGCCCTGCCCACCCCACCCCCCACCCCCCGACTCCCATTCCACACACACACCCAGTGGTGGTCATTTCTCTTGGCTCTCAAATCAAAAAGGTTTCCAGCACCTTCTAGCAAGAGGCAACAGAGAGAGCCTGGAGGAGCCTTGGGAGCACTCAGCTCCCTGCGCAGGTTGCACAAATGAGAGAAGTGAGAGAAGTGAGGGGCAGGGCCTGGGTCGCTGCCACAGAGACGCATCAGGGCCCGCCTGCCTCGTGGTGCTGAGCTCAGAGGTCCGGCTGCTCTGCACCTGGCGGACAGTGCCGTGGCGACTGGTCACTGATCTCTGGTTGCGGGCGTGGTCCATGGTGCCACCGGTCAGCAGTCACAGCCACCGCCAGCAGTGGCTGAGAGTGGCCCTGGGAACACAGAAGCCACGAGGACCCGTGGCCACGCAGCAACACTCTCCTAAGACACAGACTGTGGGGCAATGTTGCAACAACCCCATTCTGCCAGGTGGGCAGGCGCCCACTTCACCCTTCCTTTTCACAGACGGGCACAGCACCAAGATGGGGTCACTCGGCTCAGAACAGCACCAGAGCGTGGGAGGGGGGCAGCGTGCATCCACAGCCCAAGGGGAGACCACAAGGTGTTTGGAAGGAGAAAGACTGGGGAATCCTTGGATTTCCTTCCTCCCTCCCTCCTGTCTCTAACCCAGCAGAAGGAACTTGACTTCCCGGATTCCGTTCCTGGTTCTGCATCTGGAGTGAGGCTTTGGATGGAGTTGTTGTCGCCAGACCCCCCCCCCTCCCTCCCCCCCCACCCCCCGCCAGTGTGGGAGGACGGAAAGCTGGAGGCCCAGACACGTGTTGCTGAATGAGAGGCTAAAAAACCCGACAGACAGAACGAAGGGCTGAAGTGGATGCGGGGGAAACAGGAGACAAAGGGAAGGAGCAGCTCTGCCCCCAGACGCCGACTCACAAGCAAGGGTGGGAGATGGGCGGGGTCCGTGGCTCAGCAGGTCTGTGAAGAAGGCAGGGGGTTTAGTCAACATCTGACCAATGTCAGCTGACAGGCTCTGTGCCAGCCAGAGGCCCCAGCTGGCTCCAGCTGGTACAGGGAGGGAATGAAACAGCAGGTAGGTGGCCCTCCGTGCTGACCGCCTCACCTCCCTGGTAGAGCAGCGGCGGGTCCAGGGCAGAGACAGGGGATGTTTCATCTGGGGAGACTCCAGTGTGAGATTGCTGGCCCCTTAGGACAGGGACAGTCAGAAAAAGGAGGAAACGAGGGTGAGGAGACATGGGAGGGCTGCCAAAGTCGGGCCAGCCCAGGCCACCTACAGCCCAAAGCTCAGTGTCTGCAGGGAGCAGGTCAGACGCCTTGGTTGCAGGTGGAGTCAGGGGTGTCCTGAGGCCAGGTTACTGGCAGGGACATGTGGCTGCAGGTGAGCAGTGAGTGGGCTGGCCCCGCCGAGAGCATGGGGGGAAAGAACAGGACGATGTGGGGCCGGCCAGGCAGCCAGAGCTGAGAGGAGACCATCCCAGTGAGGACCAGGGCGAAGGCAAGGACACCAGGACAGTGTCCAGTGCTGATGGCTTGGACTGCTACCCTGAGACAGTGCCCTCAGCTCCCTACAGGATCCACTGCTTGGGGCAGGCCTGGGGCAGAATAAGAAAGGGCTTTCTAATGGGCAGAGGGGCCTCCAGCGGGCAGACCAGGGGCTGGGAGGTGTGGCGGGAGGAAGGCACAGGTGCTGCTGGGGTTGGATGCACAGTGTCTGCCTCGCTTCGTCATGTTCACCCTTCTCGCCCTGTTTTTGAGGGAGTCCCCGGGGCTCAGCCCAACTTCCAGGGGTGCTCAGGGACGGTGGGAATGGTGGTCAGAGAGACGGTTTGGGGATGGAATTCTTTCCCTGAAGCAGTGAAGCCTCCTGGGCTTGGGGACAGTGGCCCTGGCCCGAGTCCAGCTCCGCCTCTCGTGAGCCACGTGACCTCGGCCACGTCACAGACTCCACCTCCCAGGACTGCCGTGAGGACTCGGTGAGGCCATAAAGTCACGAGATCGACTGATGGCTCATGAAGCCATTCTCCAAACCCGAAGCTGGGCTCAGCACCCAGGCCTGATGGGAGAGTACCAGGAGCGGGTGCAGGTGAGCCCCGGGGCTGAGCCGCGGGGTCCGCGGGCAGGAGGTCGGCAGGAAGAAAATCCACCGTGGGCCTCAGTGGGGCCCCCACACTCGTGAGCCATCACATGACAGGTGACATAAGAAATGACAGAGTCCATTCTGGAGACGACAGTGGTGACGACTCCACAACAGAGAGCACGTACTTGCTCCCGCTGAATCGTACACTTAAAAAGTAGTTAACACGGCAAACATGATCTTGCGTCTATTTTACGGCAATTAAAAAAAAAGTTGAATGACAAGGTCACAACTTGGCCCCGAGTCTACGGATCACAACCCAGTGTCCATCCCAACCACCAGCCAGGCCTGTACTGGTGATGCGCTCGGAGGGAACGGAACTCTGAACTGTAGTGAGTTCTTTACTTCAAAGATACACCGAGCGCCATCCGTATCTTTTCCAATGGCCAGGCCTGGGAGATGCTGAGCAGTGGTGATTTTGCCATCTTTTCCCTAAACCCCAGAAAATGGCATTTTACCAGATTCCTGTCGAACAGACTAGAACTATCGGAATGTTCCTGGTGGCACGGTGCAGCCATAATGGTGAAGAGTCCTGCAGCACTCACCATCTTACAGGCCCTTCCGACTCCCCAGGACCTCAGGGGCCGCTTATCTTGAGCCCAGATTTGGAATCACTGAGCTCCTACCGCGCACATACAAGCTCCTTTACTGACTCAGCAGGGGCGGCTATGAGGTGGCTAACAGGGGCCCTCCCCGGGCTTACAAGGGAGCGTGGTGTTTTTTCATCCGGAGCCCAGGAACCCACACGGGGTATTCAAAACACACCTCCTCCCGCCCTCCTCGCCCCCCAGTGGGCTCGCTAGCCTTCAGGCCAACGTGCACAGGTGATCTGATGCCACTCTGACCTGCTGCCTGGGGACGAGAGCACCATTTACAGAGTAACAACAATACAGAAACAGGATAGACGGACAGGAAGAGTCACGCCGGGCTACACTGGCATCTCGGGGGAGAGAATATTCTGCTAAGGTGACCCCTGCTCCCCAGGGACTTTGGGAGTTTGTATTCAGGGAGGGAGGTTGGAACTCGGCACTGATGAAGGGCACCCGGTCGCTGACTTTAATTATCCTAAAAGCTTTAGGATGTCAGACCAGTTTATATTTACAAGAGTCTTTAAGGAGGAGTCACCTCTTTAAACTTTAAGATGTTGGAGCCTAAGAACTCTTTTTTTTGATTATTTACTGTTTCAAGTTCAAGGTTCTATCGAGGGGAGAGCCCGCTCCCTAACGGGGCAGAGAGGCTAGGCAGTGAGGAGGAGGGACAAGGTTGCTTGGACAGCCCCCCACGAGGGCTGCCTGAATACAGACTGTATTGGTCATTGTTAGCACAAAATATTACAGCTACTCTCCCTCCATTTTCCCCTCCTTATCACTGAGTGTCCTTCAGACACGGGCGCTGGACACCATCAGAGGCCCCTGAGGGAATCGGGTCCAAACTGCCCACTTTACAGATGACAAAACAAGTTGAGAGAGAAGAAGTTCATCCAAGCTCACACGGATCTCATATCCCGGACGGACCAGCCACAGGCCCCTCGTACCAGGGGGAGGAGGCAGAGGCTTCGGGTGGATGCCCCTCGGGCAGGACAGGCAGGAGGTGGGACTGGCCACAGGCTGTTTTTCTGAGCGATTTCATTCACTCAGCTGCCCATGCCTGGAGGGTGAGAGGTGTGCCACCCCCTCACTTCGGGGCCCAGGGCGAAGGCAGTGTGTGGTTTCCAAGGCAACACTCAGCCGGTGGATTCCACCGCCCAGGGCCACTCTGAGCCGCAGGGGAGGAGAGTGGGAAGTGAGGCGACACCTACTTCCCATTCACAAACAGACTCCTCCCGGCCGAGGGCACCTCTAATGCCCTGGACTCCCGGAGCCAAGGAAGCTTCCAGAGGACTTGGCGAGATGCATGCATGTGTCTGGAAGTCAGGAAAGCCCAGCAGGCTGACCCCCGAGGGCCAGGCCTGTCCCTCCCGGCCTGGCGAGTCTGAACAGGCAAGGGGTGGCGGTGTTCACACCTGTTAACAGCCACTGCACACGCCCTGTGGAGAAGCATGGCACACAATGCCATTTCCAAGTGACAAAACAGAGCAGCCCAGCAGTGCCAAAATGTCACCCATAGACTGCCAGGCTGGCATGGTAACCACAGCATGGTAGCCATCCACGGCCATCCACGACCATCCACGGCCATCCACGGCCACCCATGGCCACCCACAGCCATCCATGGCCATCCATAGCCACCCACGGCCACCTGCGGCCATCCACGGCCATCCACGGCCATCCACGGCCAGCAGCAGATCCATAGGTGAAGAGGTGCTGGGCTGAGGCTGGCTAATGAGAGGGGGTGAGCAGGTGGTGGGGAGGGCCACGGTGGGCATGGCCAGCTCACAGGGACAGCCCACCGAGACCCAAGACGCCTTCTGAGGCAAGAGCTCAGGCCAGAAGCCAGAGCCTCCAGACCAGTCAGTCACAGGCTCAGCTTTCTCTCCTGCAACGAGGGGAGGCAAACGCCCTGCCTGACCCAGGTTTGTCATCCATTCATTGGTTCCCACCTACTGAGCACCTGCTGCATGCGAGGCATTCTCTCCCGAGGTCCCCACCACGAGGACACAGCCAGGGAGCGGCGAGGCAGTCCCACATAAGACATGCAGGGCCGGGGCGGCACCAAGGGCGCTTTGCTCAGGAAGTGGGGTATCCGGAACAGCTCCACCAGGAGGAAATACCTATGCCGAAACCTGAAGGTCTGGGAGGCGACACGGGGCAGCCAAAAGGTCTGATAACAAATGGAAAACCCTCCGAAAAATACGAAGCACCAGACAAGGAAAGGAGACAGCATCAACACTGAGCAATTGCTAACGTGCATCCTCTCGGCTTTCTGTCCGTGAAGGGTCATCTGACAAGGACTCCGGGTGTCTGGGCTCAAGGTGGGGGCTGCATGCAGCCAAGGCTGAGCGGCTACTCGCCCCCTCTCCTTCCTCCTTTCTTTCCAGCCTCACCAGGTGCAGGCAGGCTGGTGGGAGGGTGGGCGGTGCCCTCAGCCGATGCACAGTGGTCCCCCGGGCACTGTCCCCTGGAACACACTCCCTGTTCCCAGGCTCCTGCGTCTGCGGATGGAGCAGGAGATAGACATGAGCTTGGCAGAGGCGGCCACCATCTGGAATTTTCCTGTCAATCTCTACACCCCTGGGTGCCTGGAGCTCGCTCCTTGCCTCTGGGCAGCGTGCCTGGGTGAAGGGGCTGGTGTCCTCAGACCAAGCAGGCTGGCAGGGCCGTCTGCCTGGAGGTCTGGAGATTTCAGGGGTCCCAATCTGTTCGGCTCACAAAGAAGGCCTTGGCCACTGGCCCATCCCTGACCCAGAGAAGGCGATTCAAATCCATCAGCCAGAGACAAGCTTAGGAAATGCCTGCCAGCGGCCTGCAAGGATGGAGACCCCAGCCTCGCGAGGGTTAGGCGGCAGCTACCTCTCCTGAGGACACACACCTCCCTTCTGTTCTCTCTCCACTCCTCTCAGAGTCTCCCAAACAGACACCTCACATCATGGCACCGAGTAGCCTGGGTCACAGTGAGTCAAGGTCTCGGACAGGCAGCTTCCGGAGGCAGGGGCTGGGTGTGAATACTTCCGAAGTCTCCGGCCGCCCCTGCTCAGGACCTGGTCCCAGGGGTGCCCCCAAAGCCTGCTGCAGCTCCCGCCTCAGGGCCTTTGTTTATTTCAAGACTTCTGCCAGGACATCCCTCCCGCCCTGCCTGCCAGGCAAACACGGCCTCGGATCAGCCAAGGTGTTCTGCATATGTCACCTCGTTTGATCTGCACAACAACCCTTTGTGATGGGCACTATTATTAGTCCCATTTTGCAGGAAGGAAATAGACCAAGAGGGATTAAGAAACTTGCTAAAGGTCACGCCATAACACACTACAATGTGTCAAAGGGCGGGATTTGAACCCACGCCAGGCCCCTCTAAAGGCCATGTTCTGAGCCACCTGCTCTCCTGCCCTCCAGGGTGGCACCGGAGGCACCATCAGAGCCAGAGACTCACAGAAGGTGGACAGCCCCTTGGAGAAGCTGTCAGGGTTCCTAGCACAGAGACCCGGCTCCTGTCCCTGCGCAGGGGAGACCCTCGTAAGCAGACATTGAATGAATGAGCCAGATGGGTAATCAAAGAACAGGGGAGGGAGAATACTGGGGAGCAAAAAGAGCTCCCCGTTTTACGAGTTGAGCCCAGGATGTGCCAAGGGCATCGAAAACGTGAGCCTGCAGCCTGGGAGGCTGCCACTGCCGTCTGGGAGTCGGTGATCGCCAAACCACAGGAATAAACCAGCTCTCCAAGACAGAGTAAGGTTTCTCAACGTTTTGGTAAATTTTTTAAAAAATGCCTTGTTGCCTGACTGGCGTGGCTCAGTGGCCGAGCGTCAACCTATGAACCAGGAGGTCCCAGGTTCAATTCCCGGTCGGGGCACAGGCCCAGGTCGTGGGCTCGATCCCCAGTGTGGGGCGTGCAGGAGGCAGCCAATCAATGATTCTCATCACTGATGTTTCTCTCTCTCTCTCTCTCTCTCTCTCCCTCTCCCTTCCCCTCTGAAATCAATTTAAAAAATTAAAAATGCGTTGTTTTGTGTGTTTTCATTTCTTTCCAGGACACACTGGCAGGAGAATAACAGATGCCTGAGCCTTCGAAAGCTCCAAGCTGCATGCTCCATGCCCCACACCAGCGGGATGAGAGGAGGTCATCTTCGAACACCAGGGGCTGCCTCTCGGGCCAACAGGCGCCCCCTTCCCTGTTCCAGAACCGGGCTGAGAGCTCCAGGGAAGCCCGTTTCCTCCGAGTGGGAGGACAAATCTTCTAAAACCTCGTGCTGCCCACTGAGGGACACGGAGACAGCCTCCCCCAGGAGACAGCGAGTCCCTGTCGTGGGCAGGCCCGCTGAGGCAGAAGGGGTTCATGATGCCCTGGGGAGGGGCACCCCCGTCCCCTCTGGGAGCCTGCCAAGCCGAGGCTCTCCGACTGAAAGCCAGAGTTTGGTTGGGAGTTACTGTTCCAGAATTTTTCTTCCTCAATGAAACACAAGCTGCCCAGACTAACAAGGCGGGGTACTGCTCTAGACGGTGCCAGCAGCACGTGTGCGCAGGGCCAGGCCTGGGGCCGGAGGCCAGCACCTGGGGCAGAGCTGGGGAGGTGGAGAGGTGCGCATCCGGTCCCTGCTGAAGTGTAGCCCAGTGACCAGCAGCTGGTCAGGCTGAGAGAGCGACGAGCACAGCCCCCGCCAGCACCCGCGAGGCAGGGAGCACCCCACGCCTGCCCGCCTCACCCCGAGGAGCAGCAGCCGGCCTTGCCCCACGGAACGGGCTTTCCAGGGGCTCCGTCCTCTCTCCGGAAGCAGGTCCCCCGCTGGCCGCACACCACACCTCGATCGGAGAATTACAGAATCGGGGGGCGTAGGAACCCCAATGAACAGGTGAGGAAACTGAGGCACGAGACCACAGAGCTAAATAATGGCCTAAACTGCTTGTGAAACCAGGTGTCTTGAACCCTTTCGTTCAACACAGGCACTGCAAACACCAGCTCTTCGTCAGACACCGTGAGTCCCGAGACACGAAAAGATTGATGGCATTCTAGTCCCTGAGGTGGGGGGGGGGGGGGGGG
>PVJC01023769.1:12574-26224 GCA_004026665.1 Murina feae | reverse complement strand
TTTTTTACAGGAGAGTGTAAAAAGAGTGTTGGTCCTTGGGCCCTTTCTGCTGCCACAATGTTGGAGCACATCATCCTGTTGTACCCAGAAGTCGTGGCCCCCAAAGACCACGAGTGAGCCCCAAAACCGCTGCAAGAACATGAGAGCTTTATTATACAAGTTAACTTGGACTCCCCACTTGCCCACCGCACAATGGCGCAACGGGGGAGGGAGTGCCGGTTTCAGGAAAAACCAAAGGATTTATAGGGCCGGAAGTAGTGGGTGGGGTAACGCGTGTGGCCCCTGTTGATTGGTCAAGGGAAGGTCTTTAGCCGGGCATTTCCTCTGCATCCCTATTGGCAGATTTTCACTCTCGCACCGCCCTTCCGCCCTTACAATCCTTAACCAGGACATCCCTGAAAAGCGCAGGAGGCAAGGGCCAACACAGCTGGCCACACTTTAGGCGCTCATTGTGACACTGGATGCCATAGCCACAATTAAGCTAATTTACATATTTTTTACAGAATCTTGAGTCATTAGCAGTGGTTTGTCTGAGGTGCTAGTCAGTAAGAAAATTAAAATTCCTTATGTGTCAAGGAACATCTTAACTGACAGATACCCAAATTATAAATCAAGACATGTCTCTATGAAGCAAGAATTTTAGGGGAACATAAGCAAGCTTAGGGATTTTTTAGAACTGGGGTCCATGGAAAAACACAGGGCTTCAGACTGGGAGAAGGTACATTTCCATAACACAAGGAAGCCAGGTGCAGTTGTTGCAGAAAGACCAAAAAAACTAAGCGATGCTTTGAAGAAGTGGAGAAATCACATTTTTAATAACACAGGCAGATTCTGGGGTGTCCTAAATCCCAAATCCAGAGTGCCGGTAACACGCAAGAACCTTGCTTATAACTGCCCCTCGAGTTCATTGATTTGCAAATATATTCCCTCCCCTCAAGGCCCTGAAGGGAGTATTCTGTTCATCTACCCTTCCCCCAGGTGTGCTTAGGTTCTGGGCTCAAAACAAAGCCCCCTGCATTACCGCAGGACAGGGTTTTGTTTGGTTTAATGGCCTAACATTCCTTGCAAAACCAGTCTTCCTCCTCACAGTTACATCTCCATAAAACAAGGAAGAAGCAGCAGGTATATTTCCATAAGACAAGGGAACTGGAAGTGGCTAAGAAAGGTTTATATTTACAAAATACAGAGAAGAAAGCCCAGAGGAACAGAAGAACTCTAAGGGAAGAGGGCTTAGAAATCACTATAGTAACCAATTCGAAGGGGAATATTGACCAATCAGAGGGGATATCAGGACACAGGAACTGCAGCCTTTATAAACCATGGAAACAGGAACTCAGTGGGACCCTTTCCCCTTCCCTACTTGGGAGTCCCATTCTGTGGGACTTTTTCCTCACTCCCCACATGGGAGTCTGTACTTGTTCTTCAATAAATCTCCACCTTTGTTATACCACTTTCTGTCCATGGATTCATTCTTGGATTACAGTGGACAAAGAATCTGGGTTCCAGGCCAAAAATTCGGTATCATTCATATAGCTTCACCTGATTAACAATTCAGACTTCCAGACATTGGAAGTATTGTTAGAGAAATAATTTTTATTGCAGTTTCCAACCTACCTTTCTTTACTTCATGATAGAATGATTTTTCCCTACTAAAGAGGAGAGTTTTTCTTCCTCCAGAGTTAACTGGAGTTTCCATTACTCTAGAACCACATTATTCCAATTTAAGAGTTGAAGATTTCCAAATCACGTGGGTGATCCAATACAGGGCAAAAGAATATGTTTGAGTAATTTAACTTTTGCTTTATCTTAGCATATAGTCTTCATGGATAAAAATTTAAGTCGATCATTTGTCATCATTTTCTTCCTTTGCTGTGTCCTCTTCTTACACATTCTCCATGGCTCAGGAAGGACATAAAAATACAGCTAATTTTTTTACTCTTTCTTCTTAAATCAGAATATGCCCATCCTTTTAGCACAATCAGCTTCAAATACTAAAAAATGTTCTGGTATTTCTGCTGTATCTTATACCACCAATAATATTCCTTGTTTATTTTTGTCAAACCAAACTTTTAGTTATACTCAGTGAAAACTTATACTGAGCTGTATAATGCTCCATGACCCCTTGCAGAACCTTAACCAATTTTATGTATTAAACATAATAAATGCTTTAGTAATCTTATTCATGTGCAAGATCTCTTGGGTTATTTTTTGTGATAAGATGACAGTTATTGCTGTAATTGTAATAATTCAACCAGACATTTTTCATCCTTCATGTGTGAATATCAAACTAAGTTACTCATCATATTGTTAACCCTAAAATAACTGGAAATTTAATTTTACTATACTTCTCTATTCTTGATGGAGGTCTCTATCCTTAATGACTCTAGCACAGTTTATATTTTAGAGACAAAATTGTTACAGAGACACTATATTGCAGTATCTGGGCCTCCTGTGTTTAATATTGTCTTTCAAAATGTATTCATGCAAAAATGTGTAAATCAACAACCGGTGAATTTATTTAAATTTTAAATATTGCATAGATATATACACATATATACATTAACATTACATATATACATTATGTGTGTGTGTATATACATATACAAACACATATATGCACACATAAATACACACACATACTATTTTTGCTAGGTAACCAGAAAACTTCATAATCACCTAACAGGAAAATTCTATGGTTTATTTGCACATCCATTTATTTATAGACATCACCCCCAACATGAATTAAAACAGAGTATATGCCCTATGTACAAAGGGGCTTTAATGCTTCCCTGAACATTTTATAGTATCTGTTTACTTTTCTCAGTCAAGTGAAATTCTACAAAGGAAAAGTCGTTTTCCTTTATATTGCAACTTGATTAAACTTCTCTTTTACAACATGACTGCATAATTCTACAGGATATTTTATGAAGTTCATCTAAATTTTACTGCGCTAATTAAATTAATTGACAAGGTTTGGCTGGGTATTTATGAAGTATTATGAAGAATTCCATTGTTATTACCTATTTTAAAATAATTGATAAGAGCTACACATTTACCCCTTGTTAAATTAACAGATTCATTTGGATATTATAATTAATACTTATTCAGTTATAGTCTGTAATTACTCTACATGACAAATCTAATAACATTAGGAAAACCACCAGTAAGTACTAACTAAATCAAATCTGCCTCATTGTGGAGAGAAGGGCATTTTTTAAATTTTTAAGTAGTACACTCAGATATACATTCATTAAACTTTTATCACTTGAGTAATGTTGCATTTTTTTGAGCACCTATAAAGTACCATTTCAATTTCTTAATTATTCAACATATTTCCCCGATGATGAAAAATAAATTTAACATTTTAATTACCATAACTTTTGTTTTATTAATCCCTTCACCTTTATCACCCAGACCCATAATCCCTGCTCCCCTCTGACACCTGTCGGGAATTCTTATAACTTTAAGAATGTAGTTATTAATCCTGTCAATAATTTTGCCTCATTAATTTCTTTCAAGAAATTTAAAAATTAGTCTGCTCTTGTTATTCAAGGAATGATACAAATTGGATGTTAATATTAAAAGATTAGAGAATGGGTTGCAAATAATTTCCATGTTAAAACATATCCTAAGTGATGTGTGGTAAAATATATTTTCTGTAATCAAATACTTTTAGGGGGTAATTTCTTGCCATGTGCTAGGAACTAAATGTCTGCCCCTCCCAAAAATCCATATATGGAAGCCCCAATTCCCAATGTGATGGTCTATGGAGGTGAGGTCTTGGTAGGTAATTAGGTTTAGACTGGGCCACTAGGGTAGAGCCTTCCTTGTGGGACTACAGCAAGGAGGCAGCCATCTGTAAACCAGGAAGAGGGCCCTCACCAATCATCTAATCATGTGGGCCCCCTGATCTCAGACTTCCACCGCCAGAACTATGAGAAATAAAGATTTGTTATTTAAGCCACTTACTCTGTTAACTCTTTTATAGCAGCCAGAACTGACCAATACAACATTCACTTATAAACATCCTATTCAAGGCTAATTTGCAAACTTTTGTTCCTGATTGCCAGATTGTTCTTGATTATCTGGAATCTATTTCACATATCTGAACAATTTAATTAAGTACCTCAAAAGATAGATAAGAGTAAATATTTGCAATTACAAATTGCCATTTTCTAAGAGGTTACCCATCTATAATGATATAACAAATTTGAATAAAAATGTTGCTGTAGTTGTCCTTACAGATATTGAAATGGAAGCAAATTATAAAAATAAACTTTAAGAATAAAATTAAACAGGAAGAAAAGGGGTAAAATTGATTACATCAATTTATATTGATTAGCTATTTTAATTATGTCTTTAAGAGATTTGGAAAAAAAAAAAGAAGGAATTCTTGCCATTTGCAACAGCATGGATGGAACTGGAGAGCATTATGCTAAGTGAAATAAGCCAGTCAGAGAAAGATTAATATCATATGATCTCACTCATTTATGGAATATAGAGAGAGAACAACATAGACTGATGGACAGGAACAGATCCAGAGACAGAGAAGCAGCAATGGGTCTGATGATCCCCAGAGGGAGGGGGTGGGAGGGAGAGATCAACCAAAGGATTTGTATGCATACATATAAACCACGCCAATTGACTCAGACAACAGGGGGATGAGAGCATGAGTAGGTGGGGGGAGGGGTGGGGGTTATTGGGAGATGAGGACACATTTGTAATACCTTAACCAATAAAGGAAAAAAATAAAAAATTAAAAAAGAGATTTGAAGTGTATGTGTGTGTGTGTGTGTGTGTGTGAGCCTATTGATTTACACAGCAAAACTATAGCTGCTATATGGGGCTTTTTCAGACTATCTTATGCCAATCAAATGAACAATTTTAGTTTGATGTCTGAAAAGTTAAAATTTTTATTAGTGGTAAGCTGAATGGTGCCCCTCTATGAAAAATAATATAGGTCCCCATCCTGGAATCTATGAGTTTTATGCTATATGGAAAGGAGGGTCAACAAACATGTGATTAAGTTAAAAATATTAAGATGAAGAAGTTATCCCCAAGCAGGTCCTAAATGTCATCACAATTATTTTTATGAAAAGCGGGAAATGGGAGATTGGACTACAAATGGCAGAGAAGGAGATCCTGATGCCGGAGCAGGGAGAAGCATAGCCAGAGAGCAGATGCTGTGCAGCTGACTCTGAAGATAAAGGGACAAGAAATAGATTTCCCCGGAGCCTCCGGAGGGAGCACAGCCTTGCGCAGGACTTGGCTTTAGTGCTCTACATCTCATTGCAGACTCTGGCTGCCAGAACTGTATGAGGATAAATTTCTGTTGTTTTAAGCTTCCCAGTTTTCAGTCATTTGTTACAGCAGCCATAGGAGAGTAATGCAATATTGACGTGAAATTAGTCGCTTTTCACTAGTTGGTATATTTTAAGCTTTTAGAGCTACCAGTTTTCCCACCATTCAGGTAAAACCCCTGGAGACCATACACATGCTCTTTCCTCGTCCTTGAAATATCCTCATTAACATACAAAATTTTCCCAGTGCCCAAACACATTGGACAAATATTCTGAAATCCATGCCCATGAGTGAGAAATGGGATGCATTTATTAGTATCTATATTTTCTAACTCTATTAATCAAAGATGATTAAATCCACATCTATCCTTCTGAGCTCAATAGGGGAAGGTATTTTGCAGTATGTGCTGGAAATCCTCAGCAACTGAGACAATGTTTATTTAGGTGAAAAAAAAAAAAAAAGGCTACTTTTCCCATGACAAAAGTGATCCTGATATGAGGTACCTACAAAGTACTCAACCTATTAATCCAAACATAGTAAATCTCTTTTTATTTAGAATGGAGTTTTAAGCAACTGATAGGTGACTATTGATCCATATTTGCAAATTCATTTATGATTGAAAAAGTATCCACATTACTCACTTTAAGAACATTATTAGAGTACACATGAGATTTATGGTTTTTTCCTGCTCTTTCCTAATCATAGTAATAGATTTTATCCCTAACACAACAGCTAATGTTTATTGAGTACTTATTATATGTCAGGCACTGTTCAAAAATGTCACACATATTGTCATGTCATCCTAACAGTCCTCTAATATAGTTATGTTACAACGGTAGTTTTACCAGTGGGAAAACTGAGGAACAGAGAGGTCACAAAACTTGCCCAAGGATGCACAGGTAATAAGTGGAAGAGCAGTTTATTTGTCCTTATCACAATGCCACTGACTCAGTGTCTGTCAGCTGGGGGTGTGCAAGGGACTGCTGACAAGCCACCTAGAGATTCTGAAGACAGCAAGCAGATAGGCAAATATCTCTTAGCCTAAGCCAAACAGACACAGTATACTTGCGCAGACACGCACAATTTTCAAGCTTCTGATACAGTGTGTTTCCGTGATGAACTGGATGGCTGAACACATCCTAGCATCTGCCTTCTTCTTAAAGAGTTTTACAGTTAAATGCATTACTGCATTAATAATTATTTCACAGAGTAAATATTCCTCTCTTGAGTTTTCTGAACACCCCTGGGTTTATGTAATTCATTCCACAAGCAACCAGAGTTAGTTTAGTAAAAAGTATACATCCCAGCTGAACCAGGCTGAGTTGGTTTAGGCAGTGAGTGCCGATGCAACTCACTTTACACAATGTCACTGTTGGAACAGGTTCTACACAGTGTGATGCACAGTGCATATATCCCACATTTCACGATCCCTGCTTAGACCTCTCACAGGTGTTCAAGGCAGGATGATTTTCCCTATAAGTTGCCTCTACCTCAGGCTTCCAGTGTTCCTGGGTTAAGGTGTGGGGATGGAAGATTCAGAAGCGGTTACATATTCACTGCTCCTAGAGTTTCCTTGTAGGTGGAAGACTGTCCACTAGCTTAGTCTTTCTTTTTCCTTTGTCTGCTCGCTCATCCATCCAGAACTACTATGCATAGCCAACTCTTTCCCCTTCTCATTTCCTTTAATATTTGCTTGCTCAAAGATGTCTTGTGTTTGCAAATGCTCTTGGATATGCAGTAAGACTAATGGTAAAAGTTCTGTTTCTATGGGGTAGGTCTGTGGTATTCTGTGCCTGGGAAAGGGGTCATCCTATTTCTGGGTTGCTCTATTATGCAGTGCATTGTGGAAACACCTAAATCTAATTCTCTAATCTATCCTTTCATTTTAAGTAAAAGTATTATTTGATTTCCATACACTTTTAAAAAAATATTTCTCAGCTTGTTAATTGCTATGCTCCTTATGTAAAAAACAACAACAACAAAAAAAGAAGACAACATTGTAGCCAGGCCAGTATGGCTCAGTGGTTGAGCACTGACCCATGAAGCAGGAGGTCAGGATTTGATTCCAGGGCAGGATTCAATTCCAGGTCAGGGCACATGCCCAGGTTGTGGGCTCTGTCCCCAGTACTGTGTGTACAGGAGGCAGCTGATCAATTATTCTCTCTCATCATAAATGTTTCCATCTCTCCTTCTCTCTTCCTCTCTGAAATTGATAAAAATATATTTAACAGACTGATAAATTTCAGAGAGAAGGCAGGGGGTGGGTGGAGGATGGGGAGTGATTAACTGGGGAACTTGTATGCATATATGCACAGCACATGGACACAGACAACAGAGTGGTGAAGTCCTGGGAGGGGAGGATGCAGGATGAAGGAAGTCAATGGGAAAAACAAACAAACAAAGGGGGCATCTATAATACTAAAATGAGTTTTAGGGACAAAATAGGAAGGTTTAGGGAGTTTTAGAAATGAGGAGGGTTCTTGAGAGAGGAATACATCATTGAGACTTGAAGACGCCAGGGTGTATATCTTACTTGTACAGAGGATAGAGAAATGCCACAGGCAGATAGAAATATTTCTGGCCTAAGCAATTAAGAAAGCCATAAACCAAGGACAGACAGGGGTGTTGCTGGCCTGAGCAATTAAAGTCACCATAAGTTAGACCAAAAGTAGCCCTGCCCTGAGTAGCTGGGAGAGCTATAAGGTACGACTTTCTCTGCCAGCACAACCGGGAGAAAACCATTAAGATAAATCAAAAGTGACTCCAACCAGCAAGATAAAGGGGAGAAAAAGCAGAGGTGGGGGGCACCATGTGGGCTTTGAGATTTGAAAGTAATTCTATGCAGCAGAATGACCAATGAGGAAAACGTGGGGGTCCCAAATTAAGGAAAGGGACCAATAAGAAAAGGTCAGATTCAAACAAAGAACTGCAGCATACATAAACCAGAGACAAGGGGACATGAGGGGGATATTTTTTTATTTTCCCATTTGAGAGAGAGCAGGCTTTTCCTATTACGGGGGGGGGGGGTGTCTCCCCATGAAACTGCTCCTTTTATAAGCTAATGAGGACAGAGCATCCTGGAATTTAGCTAGGTTTTCAATGTAATCATTTGTGAATACCATCCTCCAATGTTATATCCACAGCCCGAAGGGCTCTGAGACAATGGCTGTAAAATGTTGCATAAAGATTCATTGTTCTTAAGATAGAGATCTCCAAGTATAACTGGAATAAATTAGGTCCATAAACTGAAAATGCCAAATCATGGACTTTTTAAAATTGAAAATAGTTTCTCTGCATCATTTCTAATGATCTCTAAAGGGAAACCCCCAGAGGGTAAAGACTCAGGTGACCTCCGGGTGCTTGGTGAGTAGATTCTGAAATTCGATCAGTTGGTATTACTATTGCTTCCTTCTGCGACAGAGTGCAAATTCTGACAACTGGTCTACCACCGGCCAATTTCCCTGTGCTGGTGGTCACTATGAGGGAGATTGTGCCATTCTGTCAGCACTTGCACTGCTAGAGGGTTTCCTGGGACACACTTCCGATGCCCTAATTGTTCTGTGCTCTGTGAAGCTGAGCACCAAATCATGGGTCACTACCAGGCACCTTGTACCAAGTTTAGTTTAAACCAGTGGTTCTCAACCAGAGATCATGTTTCTCCCCATGAGATATTTAGTAATCTGGAAACTTTTTGGTTGTCATAACGGGGGCAATGGGTTGCCACTGGCATCTAGTGTGTGGAGACCAAGAAGGCTGATAAAAACGTAACACAGGGTACAGCCCCCACCACCCCCAAAACAGAGAGTTATCTGGCCCAAAATGACAATAGGGCTGAGGTTGAGAAATCCTTGCTTCAGTTGTGGACCTGAAGCCAAACTCCAGGTTTTAGAGAATATTATTTTTTTATCTTAACACCAGCTGTCTGATTAAATAAACTATTTTCCAGTCACCTGAAATCCCCTAAACTCTTTCATTAGTGTAGCTAATATGACATTCACATGCCTCCCATTGCTCATGGAGAAAAGCAATTGTTAGTTAGCAGAAGGTTAGTTTCCTTCTGAGCTAACAATGATTGAAGAAGGCATCTGAGACCTTTCTCACTAGAACAGAAAAAAAAAAAAAATAGAACAAATGCTTATGCTGAGAGTCCCACTACGCAGCAATGAAAGAATGAAGTAAAAGTTAAAATAAGAATGCAAATCAGCCCAAGCTGGTTTGGCTCAGTGGATAGAGCATCGGCCTGGGCACTGAAGGGTCCCAGGTTTGATTCCAGTCAAGGACACATGCCTGGGTTGTAGGCTCAGTCCCCAGTATGGGGTGTGTAGGAGGCAGCCAATCAGTGATTCTCTCTCATCATTGATGTTTCTATCTCTCCCTTCCTCTCTGAAAATCAATAATAATAAAAAAAAAGATTGCAAATCAAATACTTGAAGAGTACACTGGGAAATGTTCACATTGATTTAACCTGATTTGGAATTTCGAATTGAATAGAATGAGTGATTTGGGAGCACTGTGTGTGACTTTATCACCCTCTAAGTTTGACTCAGCAACTCTAATTTATTGCAGAAGCTATTTTAACTTTAATTTTTAATAACAGCTTTGTAGGTTGGGTAATCTCAGCATTATTACAATGGATATAATCAACAATAATTAGCTACTTTGATCCTACTACTATAATGAGCCATTCTATATAATAAAAGTGTAATATGCAAATTGACCATCCCTTCAGGATGCCTAAGCCACACCCACCATCCAATCAGAGTGGTTGTATGCAAATTAGCCCAGCCAACATGGAGGCCGGCACTCAGAGCTGAGTAAACAGGCAATTTCCCTTGTAGTAGGAGTAAAAGTGTTTGCAGGCCACCAGGGCGTCTCCTGGCTCCAGGCAACAACATATTTGCAACAATGTCTCAACCATAGAAGCCTTGGAAGCTGAAGAAAACAGCAATCCAGGCCTGACTTCTAAGGGCAACAGTGTCTCAATTGTAGAAGCTATAAGGTGAAGCAGAGAGGAGGATTTCTTACCTGCCTAGGCCTCGGCTTAAAGGAACAGTGTATCAATTATAGAAGATAAACAAACTCCAGAAACCTTCTTCCAGCCAGCCTTGCTGGGACATTGGGTCAATGGGAGCTGTGGGCAGCCTGAAAGTCTGAAAACACCCCTCAGCCCGCCACCCACGCTGGCCAAACCCCAATGGGGTGAGGGACGCCACTGGGGGCTTGGCCAGCCTGCAAACAGCCTCCGGGTCCCTAGTACATTAATATTCTTGAGTTGCTATTCACCTGGCACATAAACACACCACATAAACCTCTGTAGCCTACACTTGGACCATTTCTAAAATTCTCACTCGTTTCTCACTGTCCACAGAGAGCAGGTGTACCCTGTGGAGTTGACACAGTGGTGAGAGATGTGACTACCGCAGCTGATGAAGAACTGCTCCCAACTCGGGGCCTGTGGAGGTGATGTCAGAACATAGGAAAGAAAATGTGCTCTGCTTCCAAATATGCATTTAAGACTATTAATTGGCACCAGGTTTTAAAAGTTCATTGATTTAGAACACCTATTCTAAGGCTTAAATTCTGGTTATACTACTTAGTTATTTATATAATACTAAAGAACAGGCTTAACATTGTAAATAGTTTAAAATGATCTCTGAATAATTTATGGAAGCATAAATCCTAAAGATCATAGAATAACAATTAATGTATTTCATATGCTATTACATGAGTCTTTACTGTAAATATTTAATTTGTATTAGATAGTAAGAGTTTCATGATGAAGAAAGCTCACATTAAGTAGTTGATAAATGAATAAAGATAGGATAATATGCCAAAGCTTAAGAGTATTTTGTCCCTTTCTTTTTTATTGATTTTTAGAGAGAGGGGGAGGGAGAGGGATGGAGAGATAGAAACATTAATGACACAGGAATATCATTGATTGGTTGCCTACTGCATGCCTCACACTGGGGATCAAGCCTGCAACCCTGGCATGTGCCCTGACAGGGGATCAAACAGATGAGCTCTTGATTCCTAGGTCAACTCTCAACCATTGTGCCACACCAGCCAGGCACTTTCTCAATGAGGGAAGGTCCTTATCCAATGCACTTTAAGGAATAAAGAGAATATGGGACCAGTGTAGGCACCAGTAGTGACATTGGCACGGATGGCAGTGGGGGCAGCACTGCCATGGAGTCCACACCTTTACGCTTACTTCAGGCACAGAAAGCACTGGTGGAAGAGATGACACATTGAAACCTGCCACAGAATGCCTACAAAGACGGCAGTCTGGGAATATTCTACATTGTGAGACACATTTGGTGGATAGCGTGATCCCCACAAAGCAAGTGGAACAGAACCAGAAAAATATATTTTTGTGTTTATAATTATCTACAAAGTTTTGCCTAGAGTTTAGTGTTTTCCTAGTCATACTTTATTTACTCTATAATCTAGAAGTCTAACAGGCCACAACTGGTATCAGAATAATTGTGTGTGTGTTCATGTGTGTTTGTGTGTGCATGTGTGTGTGTGTGACTACAGTATGCTCAACTCATCACACAGCATCTTTCTATAGAAACCTCATCATAGTTTAGTGTATACATACTGCCAATTTATTTGAAAAGGAATAGCCCTGTCTTTAAGCACGGAATAGTGGCCACTAAATTTACATTAAGAAAATCTTTTGTTTTTCTTTTGGATTGAAGGAAAACAAACGTTTATTTAAGATACTGTCATGTTCTGAAAAACACACTGTATACTTCACAGGTTCCCCAAATTTCTCTGTTCATGGGCTCTTTAATGAGCTTAACAATCTTTTCCCAAACCTCTAGGCCAGGCATGTCAAACTCAAAGGCTAACACGGGCCAAATAAAAAAAAAGTTTAAATTTATGTGGGCCACACAAAAAAACAAAAGCTTCAATTTTTGTAGAAATGTAGGTTTATTTAGATAGAGACGAAGGGCTGAAATAAATGAGTAATCATTAACATAAAATAATAGAACATTTTAATAAAAATCAATATCTTTTTCTTGAACATTAACTTACCAGACACTGCATAACTACACAAATTACTAAACATGATGCAAATAAACCTAATTTTTCTTGTTCTGTGAAAGCAAATATTTCCGTTGCGCACACCAAACAAGTCAGTACAAAACTAATGACGTGGTCATCAGCTGCTAAAATATTCACTGCCAGTATTTGTGGAGAGAAATGGTGTGCCTGTGTGTAAGGCGCGTAAGGGAAATGAATGCCACATGATTATAGTAATCAATCATTAGCAAACACTGTAGTTCATTACTAATAATTATGCATAACAGGAGATTGTAAAAATTACTAAATTACGAAATTTTTATTAAAACGTTTCTTACATACCATTATTGGCTGAACCGTGAGTTTCACATGCTTGCTCTAGGCCACAGGAAATACTTAAAGATTCATTTATAGCAGATAAACCCACAACTTTATAAATATTTATTTCTTAACAATTTAACACCTATTGGTACAGAACCTCTTCTCAAACTTCCAAAGCAAGTTAGATCCTGTCACCTTCATTTTCTTTTCTAGTCATTTCTCAGTCATAACCGAAACCCATTTCACAGTGATAGGACACATAGAAAAGTCATTAGTGAACTGGTGTAGACACTATTTTGAAATAGAGGGTTTTTTTTAAAATATATTTTTATTGATTTCAGAGAGGAAGGAAGAGAGAAAGAGAGGTACAAACATCAATGATGAGAGAAAATCATTGACTGGCTGTCCCCTGCATGCCCACCACTGAGGATCGAGCCCGCAACTCGAGCACGTGCCCCAACCGGGAATCAAACCGTGACCTCTTGGTTCACAGGTCAATGCTCAACCACTGAGCCATAACGGCCGGGCAAGGTAGAGGTTTTTACACTTTTCAATAAATACCAGTGGTTCCTTCAATAACTTAAAATAACTCAATTATTAATAACCCCTTTTTTTATTGCTTAAAGTATTACAACAAATGATAGATAAGTATTACAACAAATGATAGATAGATCTCCATTTTTCCCCTTGCCCTTCCCCCCCTCCTCCCTAACTCCCAGTTTCTTGTGTCCATTGATTATTCTCCTATGCATGCATGCAAGTCTTTCAGTTGATCTCTTAATTCCCCCCCAACCATCCCTAGCCTTCCAGCTGTAGGATGATAGTCTGTTCAAGGCTGCTCTGTCTCTGTATTTGTTTATGTTTATCATTTTGTAATGGTCTTTATTATCCATAAATAAGTGAGGTCATGTGGTAGTTTTCTTTTATTGACTGGCTTATTTCACTTAGCATAATGCTCTCCAGTTCCATCCATGCTGATGCAAATGGTAAGAATTCCTT
>PVJC01023769.1:0-12474 GCA_004026665.1 Murina feae | reverse complement strand
CTAATCCATTCATCTGCTGATGGGCACTTAGGCTGTTTCCAAATCTTAGCTATGGTGAATTGTGCTGCTATGAACATAGGGATGCATATATCCTTTCTGATTAGTGTTTCTGGTTTCTTGGGATATATTCTCAGGAGTGGGGTCACAGGGTCAAATGGGAGTTCCATTTTTAATTTTTTGAGAAAACTCCAAACTGTCTTCCATAGTGGCTGCACCAGTCTGCACTCCCACCAGCAGTGCAGAAGGTTTCCTTTTTCTCCACATCCTCTCCAGCACTTGTCCTTTGTTGTTCTGTTGATGGCAGCCATTCTGGCAGGTGTGAGATGATACCGCATTGTTGTTTTGATTTGCATCTCTCGTATAATTAGTGACTTTGAGCATGTTTTCATATGTCTTTCTGCTTTCTGTATGTCTTCTTTTGAAAAGTGTCTATTTAGGTCCTTTGCCCATTTTTTGATAGGATTGTTTATCTTTCTTTTGTTAAGTTGTATGAGTTCCCTGTAACCCTTTAAAACAACCCTGTGAGTTAGCTGTGCTACCCCTAGTGGGCTTTGGTGCCTAGTTTGGAAAAAGTAGATAATATATTTAAAAGAAAATGACAAAGTAAAAATAGACTAGTACTGGGTATATGTGCTAAAATGTTTACTAAAAATGGAACCCTATTGACAATAATGCTCATCATTATATACAAAAGCAAATAAAACTGGATGCTATCGAAGTAAAATAAATGTGAAATAAATAAAAAACTTATTACATGTATATAGTTCCAGACTAACATTTGCAAGCCAATCCTGTTTTATATTTTTTTCTATTTTCAGGAGACATTAATATATTATCTAAAACTGTTTGTATAATAAAAGTGAATAAAAACCAGATAAAAAAGTATTTTCCCTTTGATGTAGATAAATTGTTTGCCTAAGAATTATTTCTGATTAAGATTTCATCGGTATAAAACTAAGCCCTAATAATGATTTTCTATTTGTATGTAGCTATAATAAGAAATTTAATCTAACAATCTTAGCAAATAAAAGTGCAGCACAACCAAAGAGCTGTGTTTGTTCCCTTATAAGCGGATGAGATATCAAAAAATAAATGAAAAACAATATTTAAATATTTCTTGGATAAGGGTTACTTTGTATATGCATTTCCCTAATACCCCATTTTATGTTCCTAGATGTTTCCAAATATCATTAGAAAGTTTCTTCCTTTATCATATTGCTGCCTTTTTTATAATGTAAAGCAAACATCAAACATGAATATAATCAAAAATACATAGAACCCATTATTATAGTGATAAGATAAACAGCAATTGTGTATATGTGCATTTGTGCATATGTACATGTTCCATCCTCTATAGCCATTCTTTCTCTGTTAGCTGCTGCACCCAGTCTTCAGCTGGTGCCTGAGTTCGAGTTTCATAGGGAATTCTGCAGATCTAGCACTCACGTTGGCAGGTGCCACGGCCCAGCTGCCCCAGATCCCTTCTCCATCCAGCATCCCAGGAAGGAGCTCAGTGGATGCACCAGCCTCTCAGGGATTATGAGGCCCCAGCTCAACTTTTTCAAGATCCACTATCTCTAGCAATCTAGAGAGCTTCATGGGGCTTCAAACAAATAATTTGACATCTCACTGTGTCTCCTGGTTTCTGTCCTAGAGCCCAACAGTTCTGTTGCTCCAGGTCAAGCACAAATATGCTTTTCTATTGCAATTCCGATCCATGGTGATGCACATATTACTTTTGGGTGTAACTGGTTCCTTTTTTTCTATTTTATCTAAATTTAGTGATTGGAGGATTGAAAAGTAATAGTCTGCCATATTAAGCAGCCTCGACTTGGACAGATGTTCGCAAAGTAGGAGAAAAAAGAATCGGGTTTTCAAATATAAACAGTATGAAATATATTCTATCAGAGGCTTAAATTAGTTTCTTATAGTTTTTGATACAGGGTACATTAAAGCACTAAACTTGATCTCAAATGTAGAAAAGGTATAAAGAAAATATAGGAAAGTGATAAATATACTTTAAACATTAAGGTATAAGAAAAGACAATTTTGTTTTAATAAATGACCCCCCCCCCCAGGATAATGAATATCAACAGAAAGCAAATACATGGAAATTGGAAGCAGCTCTGAAAACTCATGAATTCCCATTGACAGCTGCCTGACATTAAAGCTTTCTGTCAGGCCTGGAGAGCGACATGTGGGCACCAGACACAGACTAATGATTTGGTCCTCATTTAAAACAAATACAAAAAATAGATATTCAGTAGAAGACAGAACTTAGTTCTATAAATGCTCATAGTACATTAGCTTGAAATAAGAGGTTACTGGTTGATAGATAATGTAAGATTATGGTCTACTTTAGCAAGTACACAGTCCCATACTCAAGAAATGATTATGTGTGTATGGCTATATATTTTGCTTATTCACTTAGCCCTTGCTTAGAAACCTTTGCTGGTTCATAACAAACAAAACTGGTAACCTTCCTGTAAGAGTCATCCTATCTAATAAAAGAGTAATATGCAAATTAGACATCACTCTGTCCAAATATCATTAGAAAGTTTTGTCCTTTATTATATTGCTGCCTTTTTTATAATCTAAAGCAAACATCAAACATGAATACAATCATAAATACATAGAACCCATTATTATAGTGATAAGATAAATAGCAATTGTGTATGTGTGTGTATTTGTGGGTATGTACATGTTCCATCCTCTATATCCACTGAGCCAAACCGGTTAGGCAAGATCACAGATCTTTAACCCTCTCCAGGACTCAATATCATGCAGATCCAAGAAAACATTTAGGAATGTGACATGGGTACACCTTTCAAGAACACTGACTACATTTCTTAAAAGATATAAAAATTTATAAAACGAAAAAGAAAAATTTAGCTTCCTTGTCTCTTCTCTTTATTTCTTATGTAAGCAAATCCTATTGATTTCACCTTTTAAAGGTTTAAAAAATATGCCCATATAATCACTTTTACCTCTACCATCCTGCTCCATGCCACCATCACCTTTATTTTAATTGTATCCTGATTGGTCTCTCTGTTCTACCCCCTCCTTCCATTCAGTGTTTTACCTCCCAGTAGCAAAAATTATTCATTAAGACAGAAGACACACCTTCTATCAAAACCATCCAATGGTTTCCCAACCCATCGTGATACCATGAAAGATCATATGGTTGTGAACCTAAATTATCCAGTCCCTGTTACCTTTCTAAAAATCTGACTCCCTTATGGTCATAGAAGACACACTGACTCCATGCTTGTACCCAATAGGCACACTTATGCTTTTTCTTATACACATAGCCACGTGGGTCCAAGTTTTCCCTCCTTCAGATCTTGGCTAAACTTTCTTCTTTCAGTCAACCTTTCCTTAACTTTTGCGAGAGAAGGAATTTTTGTCTGTTTTGTTCCTGCTACATAGGTAGTGCCTGGGGTGGTTTCTGACATGTAATAAGCCCTCAACAAATATGTAATGAACAAAGAAACTGCATTAGCTTTTTTATTAGCTACCTTTGGATAACTAGATGTAGCCATGTTAATTCCGTATGTCAACCATGACTTACGTTAAAGGTTATGTCTTAATTTCAAACTGAACTCCAATATTAAGTTTCTCGCTGTTGCGTAGATTATTCTGCTAAAATATATTTGCAGAAATTGGAGTCAATGGAACTGAAATACTAATGTTATCCTGGAGCTTAATATATATTAGCAGCTCTTAATGCTAATGAACAGAAGAATAATAGAAAATATTCTGTGTAATCTGCTTGCAAGTAGAATACACTAGTAAAACGCTTTGTAAACTGCTAATGAAAAAAAAAACAAGAGGCAATTATAAAGGGATGGCCATAGGGCTGCACATTTCAGGCCTCTCATTTCAGCAAGTGGTGCTGGCGTTCCTGAACCTGCAATGCACTGCATGTTCTGCCTGTATCAAGAGTGTTAAGTGCATCCCCATGACCTTTTGTGAGTGCAAAATTGTCCATTATAACAAGCATGATACCCATTAACAACAAATTTCTTTTTGTAGACCCTTCTCATCCAAGAACATTTTTGATTACTTTAAGCATTCCTTTTTTTTCTGTATAACGTTAGAAATTCTGAGGAAGCACATAGCACAAATAATTCAGTTTTCCAGTTTACCTGACTTCACACTAGGAGTTGGACATGGGGTGATAGCCCATAGTTTCAAGGTTTCTCTCTCTTGGAGGACAGTAGCTTTCCTGGCCACTTCTTCCAAGGCAGCCAGCCATTCCAAAGAATTATTTCTTTCCTTTTCAAAAATGGCTCCTCCGGAAAGCATTTGATCAGTGTCCACTTAGCATGCAGCACACTGTGGATTGAATTTGTGGATGTGCTTAGCCAGAATGTACTATCAGCATTCTTTGCGTTAGAAGACTGAACTCAGATTTATGTTTAAAAGAGAGAAAATAACATCCATCCATCATGATTTAAAAATAATAATTCTCCAGAGAACATGTGTGCATACAAAATAGAACCACATTGTTCACCAAGGGATCCTTCAGGAGTGATTGCTCTAAGGTCATAATATGATCTTACAAGTAATTAAGATGATCAGAAGTGTCTCCTCAAACTCATCTAAACTAATAAAAGCGAAATAGTAAAATTAACCGTTTCTCCGAGACAGGGTAAGCCACGCCCACCATCCAATCAGAGCAGCGGTATGCAAATTAACCCAGCCAAGATGGCAGCGGCGGACACAGGGAGGCCCGCCTCCCTGTGTCCGCCGCTGCCATCTGTTGCCTTCCTGCAGGCCACACAGGAGGGGCGGGGTAGGGGGTGGGAGGAGCGAGCTGCCTGCAGCCCCGCACCTCCACCGGAAAGCACCCATGGTGGCGATGGCAGACACAGTTGCCTCCCTGCGTCCACGGCCTTCGCCATCTGTAGCCTTCTTGCAGGCCACAGTGGAGGGGCGGGGTGGGGGGTGGGGAGTGGGGAGAGTGAGCCGCGATCAATTTCAGGCAGCAGGGCTGCAGACCTGGGAACCGGGTGGGCGTGACCACCCAGACCCACCCGGGAATCCCAGCTGCTGCCCTGGCTGACCCTGGACTGACAGGGCAGCAGACTTGGGAACAGGGTGGGGGCGTGGTCACCCAGACCCACCCAAGAATCCCAGTTGCTGGGCTGGTGGGCCCTAGACCAGCAGAGCTGTGGACCTGGAATCAGGGGCCGTAGCCAGACAGACCCACCCGGGAATTCCCAGCTGCTACCCTGGCCTATGCTGGGCTGGGGCCATGGCTGCCAAGGAGGAATGAGGGGGCTGGAGCCATCAAGGACCCCGCAGGCATCGCCCAGCAGCACCTGCTTGCCCATCTCCGTAGTGTGGAGCAGACAGGCCTGGCAGAGAGCAAAGAACCAGGTGCTGTGGGTCCAAGCCATCAGTAGCACTTCTCCTGAGTGCTCCCAAATTGGATGAAGTCCAGGTCCGGCTGAGGGACCTCCCCACTTGCTCTCCTCCTGCACCCCACCTGCACCCTCACCCCAATTTACCCATGCATGAATTTCATGCACTGGGCCCCTAGTAAAATAATATTCCAAAATATAGTTTCCAGAACAGATGCATCACAGACACTGGTCTAAAATCAGCTAACTAAATTAATTTAAAAAATGAAAATATAAAATCAGTTAAATGAAAGGAGAGGCATATATACATACATGTATATATATGTGTGTGTGTGTGTGTGTATGTATCCTATATAATAAAACCCTAAAATGCAAATCGACCCATGGGGGAACCCCTGGTTACTGTGACACCCATTGAATACCAGGGGGTACAGGCTCAATGTAGGAGCTGCCCTCTGTGGTCAGTGCCATCCCACAGGGGGAGCACCACTCAGTCAGAAGCCAGGCTCTTAGCTGGCAAGTGCAGCAGCAGAGGCGGGAGCCTCTCCTGCCTCTGTGTCAGCACTAAGGACCTCTGGGGACTGTAGAGCAGGCCTATGCCAGCATGTGGACATCCCCAGAGAGGTCCCAGACTGTGAGAGGGAGAAGACTGAGCTAAGGAAACCTCACCAACCTCCCAGTGCATGAATGTCATGCACCAGGCCTCTAGTATATATATACATTAACATATTAATATTACTTGAATTGTTTTTATTCTTTAACTCACTTCAGTGTCCTTTCTGTTTAGGGCTAATCCCCCCTATGAAGTGATCACTTATCACTCTCATATGCCAGGTGTTGAATCTGAGGCTAGACTTGCCAGAGTTTACTGAAATGGGAACAGATATTCTAGGAAGTTAGCCACCTCTTTAATGATAGCTCCAAGCTACAGTTATGTTGACACTGAATTCTCTGCTTTTCCCCAAGATGAAAATAAACAAATATCTATGGTAACAATGTAACTTAAATATTGCCAATGCTTTTGGAATGCTAACTCATCTTCTACACGGGCATTTAAGAGATTTAGTGGCCTTAATATGCTTCATTCTGTACAATTCAAACATGCTTATTGCAACAAACCTGCTCTGGTAAGAGTGTAAATAACACGGTGCAACCTCAGCTCTGTGCACAGCATCCATCTTCTAGAGTCATTACTATAGTGTCCTTTGAGTCTAACTTTCTTCATTTAGAAAACAAAGACCAATACACTATAGGAGCACTTTTATTTCCCAAAAGTAACACCCTGGAAAGTTCTGATGTAGGACTTAATTAGGTAAGGTATCTTCAAGTGAATAATTGACTCACTCACCAGATAATTTCTGGAATGTTCCTGTGAAGGCAGCCCCATATGTTTTCATCTTCAGATACCAAGGGGGTAACATCCCTCATGGATCCCTCTGGTGTCACTGTTCTGCTTCCACAAGCCCAGGGCACACAGACAGCTCGTCAAGTGAAATGGGATCCTTTGCAGCAGTTGTTCATTAAAGAGTTTCTTATCCAGTGATCCATTCCCAAAAACAAGTTTTCATTCATCACAGACAGAAAGTGGAAAATGGAAATATGCTAGAGCACTTGCCAGATAAAAGATGCCAATCTTAAGTAATTACTACTGAGAAAATTATAGATATGGTTATTTTATTTAAAAGTTATTGGACAAGTAGTATTAGTTATATACCATAAGAGTGACTTTCATATTATTTTCTTTATAGGGACCCATACTCTTTTCCTATCAATAAATGAAATATTAAAGGAATTTAATTGGGAATTCAAGTTATCTAAAATAATTCTTTTTAAAAATATTTTTCTTTATTATGTTATTACATATGTGTCATTATCCCCCATTTCCCCCACCCCCCACCCCCACTCATGCCCTCACCCTCCCTGGTGTCTGTGTCCATTGGTTAGGCTTATATGCTTGCATACAAGTCCTTTGGCAGATCTCTCCCCTTTACCCCCACCCTCCCCTATCTTCCCTCTGAGGTTTGATGGTCCGATCAATGCTTCTCTGTCTCTGGATCTGTTTTTATTCATCAGTTTATGTTGTTCATTATATTCCACAAATGAGTGAGATCATATGATATTTATCTTTCTCTAACTGGCTTATTTCACTCAGCATAGTGCTCTCCAGTTCCATCCATGCTGTTGCAAATGGTAGGAATTCCTCTTTTTTACTGCAGCATAGTATTCCACACTTTTTTAATCCACTCATCTGCTGGGCAATTAGGCTGTTTCCAAATCTTAGCTATTGTAAATTGTGCTGCTATGAGCATAGGGGTGCATATATCCTTTCTGATTGGTATTTCTAGTTTCTTAGGTTATATTCCTAGAAATGGGATCACTGGGTCAAATGGGAGTTCCATTTTTAGTTTTTTGAGGAAACTCTATACTGTTCTCCAAAGTGGTAACACCAGTCTGCATTCCCACCAGCAATGCAGGAGGGTTCCTTTTTCTCCGCATCCTCTCCAGCACTTGTCGTTTGTTGATTTGTTGATGATAGTCATTCTGACAGGTGTGAGATGGTACCTCATTGTCATTTGGATTTGCATCTCTCTGATGATCAGTGGCTTTGAGCATGTTTTCATATGTCTCTTGGCTTTCCTTATGTCCTCTTTTGAAAAGTATCCATTTAGGTCATTTGTCCATGTTTTGATTGGGTTGTTTATCTTCCTTTTGTTAAGTTGTATGAGTTCCCTGTAAATGTTGGAGACTAATCCTTATTGGTTATAATATTGGCAAATATGGTCACCCATGCAGTGGGCTTTCTTGTTGTTTTGTTGATGGTTTCTTTTGCTGTGCAGAAGCTTTTTATTTTGACATAGTCCCATTTGTTTATTTTCTCTTTAGTTTCCATTGCCCCAACATAATTCTTTAGCAAGAAAAGAGGTCTATGCATTTTTCTTCCAATTCATATAATTTATAAATTGTAACACTGAGAGATTGGCCTACTTTTTCTGAATATCAATGCCAAAAAGACAAAACCTGCCAAGTAATTTAATGAGTAATCTTAATGCAGTCTCTTCCATCCATATGCTGTCTCTCCCTGAAGACATCTACATTCTGTCTTAAAAAGTTAGAGAAGTTTTTATACCCATGAAACAGCAGTAAAGAATAATAATAATATGCTCAATTTATAACATCCATACATTTGTTTACAAGTAGGTTAAATTTGTTTACAAACACACACCCTTCATAGTTTCTAACAATTTTGGCATTGAACATATGATACTAACAGACACATCGCCTTCTGGAAGAGGAAAGATGAATACCCTGCACATTGATTAAAAGGATTTGAGGGAAATCAAGGTAAATAAAATGCTGAAAGTGACACATTTGTATGTTCAATAGAAATAAGGTTCTCCCCTTTATTGCCTACCACTTAGAAGGAATTGTATGAGAAGTTGTAAGCTGAGTGACATGAAGCAAAATCAAAGATGGGACAGTGTCCTGGGATGGCGCACTCTCCCCTGGGGAGGAAATTCTACTCACCTCACCCTAGAAGTCACCCTCTGGTCCACAATCAGCACTAAGATCAGTCTAGGACACTGTTCACATGCACTTCAGAGATGCACACCTACACTAAACATAAAGGAAATTTAAGACAAGGTGGGCAGAGTCCAGACAAATGGTCAATCTTGTGCCAGTTCCCGTGGGAGAGGAGGGGAAGGTATACTGTGATTATAAAGGGAAAATGACATCATCTGTGACATTTTAGGAATCAGGGCCTCCTGCTCTCCTTAGATTTATGGCTGGGGGTGACACTGAAGTGTCTCTGAATTTCTGTGCTGGTCAAAGGACGCTTCAGCTCTCTTTGAGAAAATTTTTCTTATAGGGATACGTTTCCAGGGGAAAAGGTATAGATGAGATGTTGACTAGTATTCAACTTCTTATAACCTTGGATTGGGATTATAATGCCAGTGATGTTGATCCACTGGAGAATGTGAAACAGACCAACCAAAACATATTCTTCCCATAAACAAAAGAATATGTTTATACTAGAAAACTCCCCTAAATCTTATGTAGAAACCTGGTAAGATTTAAGGAGATGTCTTGATAATAGGGCAGCAGATACCCTGGATTAAGGTAGATTCCTAGAAAAAGGTTACAACTGTCTAGGCCAAACCCAAGTCACCCACCCTCCCTGACCCTAGGCCAAAAGGCTATGTGGGTGTCACTGCTGAACCAAGGAACTCTCCAACCAGAAATAGACAGTCAGTGAAGATGTCCTAGTTCAATATAAGGCTCGAATAGACACATTAGAAGTTTGATAGAGGCATTGGAAACAAAATAAATCCGCCTTGCTCACTAGCTGCAAATCACCCTCCACCATAACATTAACTTCCTACACCCACCTTAGGTGCTCTAAGAAAAAGGTGATTGGGGGTTAGGACCAAGATCTCACTGACTCCAAAGAACAGTGAAGTTATGTACATGCATGCAGGGAATTTTTACCTTGGAAATAACATCTGAAGGTAAGCTACAGCAGAAGCAAAGTGGAGTATAAGAGGGAATGCTTTCAGTGAATGTGTGTGAGTGTTTATGCATCTGTATGTCTAGTGTAAGCAGTGACTTAGCCCATTTGCCATGCTGACCATGTTGAGTCTGAGTATAAGTTATAGGAAGGGCATGGACTCAACTCTGCAGAAGAAAGATCAGGCATCATCAGCTGGGGAGACACTCAAGGAAAAAAAAACAAACAGCAAATTGTCACAGAGGGTTGAAGCAGGCAACGAGCCTGTAAACGGAGGTGAAATACATAAAAGCAACAATTCTCAGAACTCACCATGGCAGAGGTGGAAAATCAGGGAGAGACTGAAAGAGCAGGAGTAAAGCATCCAGCAGTATATAGAGGTGTTGCGTAAATAGTGCCGCTGCAATGAAAGAATCCCCACAGAGCTAAGAAAAGTGATTCTCTGGAGCCTTCAAAACTTCTCTGTAGCCTTATTATGTTTTCCCTGCCCCTGTTCCAAACTCCCAAGCACCAGGATACCTACGCTTCCTTTACTCTGCCCTTTCCAGGATGGAGACTCCTTTGTGTGTAGTTTTCTAGTGTCAACGTTTAGCTGATTCTTCACGGCCTTTTCTCTGTCTTCTGTTCCTAGCATTTAAGCCCATGTCACTCTCCACAGGAAGGTACAAATAGGCTCTTCTGTGACCACCTTTTACTTGTCCCACAGGGTCAGTTATTTCCTCTTGCTGTCCCTCCCCGCCCCACAGCCCCAGTAGAATTATCAAATTTGAGGACCAGAAACAGGATGTGACCGCCCAAGTAGACCACATTAATGGAGAGGACATTTGACTCAATCAGTTTTACTTTATGGGCCTTTTGTGAGGACAGTGAGCCTTGTTTAGATCAATGTGTAGGGCCAAAATGTAAGTACTTGTTGGAATCCTGTCTACGAAGAAAACTATGTAAGATCATGTATAACATTCTAGGAGGAAAAAGTGGATGATGCTAATTTTATTACATTTCAAAACTCCAATCATGGAATGTAAAAACTCTAAATTCACTTATCCCAAGAACAATTACTGAATTATGCATTTGTATAGCATTTGTTTCTATGGGATCTAAGTTGTAAATGTAATCTACAGAATATGCAAATATACACTTTTGTATTCAAAACATTTTTAATAAATGCATATGTTTATGCCCATTTAGGTAATAGTCCCAAAACCAGCCAGACATGAAATAGTATTTTGATGGAGGGTCTGTTTGGTGCAGAGAAACGGTGCTATTTTCCCTCCTGCTCAAAATAAAATGTGCTTTTTCTTTCATTTAATGCACAGGATGCTTCATTATCAATGAGTATCCTTTATCCTCCAGTGCTTTATTATATCAATCCCTGGGAATGGTGTTTATTTCATTGGGAAAATACCCTTCATCCAGATACATTTAATTTTCCCATACCCATCCCAAGAAAAAAAAATCTGCTTATGAATCAATAAACTTCATTTAATTTATAGAAACCCTACTTAGTTTAATGTGATAGATACTTATAAGGAACAAAGTCCTGTTCATGGTCAGCTAGTATGGACATGTCTGCAACGAATTTCAGAAGTGAGCATGCAACAGGCCCTTCAGGTTGACTCTGTACTGTGATAGAGATACATAATTCAGATGCAATTTCTCTAGTAAATCTTTGAGAATCTAGAAGGGCTGCTCTGTAGATTGGCTCCTAAAAGAGAAGAGATTATAAAGCACCATAGTGTTCACTAAGGTTCATTTTAAAATGCTCTACTCAGTGACTCTTGCTTTCTTACCAGGCCATCTAAACTAATAAAAGCGGAATAGTAAAATTAACCATTTCTCTGGGATGCCCAACAGCCAATCAGAGCGGCTGTATGCAAATTAACCCAGCCACCATGGCGGCCGCCACTCACGGACCTGAGAAAACATTTAGGCAGCGTCCCTTGCAGCAGGAGTGAAAGCGAAACTACCTGCTCACTGGCTCCTTAGCCTTGCCTGAAGCAAAACACATTTGCAACACATTTGCAACATAATAAGCCGGGCCTGAGTCTAAGAGTAACAATTATTTCATTATAGAAGCCATGAGGTGAGGCATAGGAGGCTTCCTTAGTAAAAGGCCTCGCCTTAAAGGAACAGCATCAATTATAGAAGATAAACAAACCCCACCCCTTAAAGGAACAGCATCAATTATAGGAGATAAACCTCAGAACCTGCGTCCAGCCAGCCTTGCTGGGACATTGGGTCAATGGGAGCTGTGGGCAGCTTTAAAACCCCTCACCCAGCCTGGTCAGGCATGCCAGCAGGTGGGCATCCCCAGAGGGGTCCCAGACTGTGAGAGGGCACAGGCTGGGCTGAGGGACCTCCCGAGTGCACAGAGCGGCTGCAGGGTGGAACAGTGCAGGACCCAGGACCCGTGAGTGGGAAAGAGGCAGCAGGGTTGGAGGGCACTGGGAAGCGGGAAAGAGGCGGCAGGGTTGGAGGGCACCGGGAAGCGGGTAAGAGGTGGCAGGGGGTCGGCAGCCTGCTTGGTGGGCTTCCCAGGCCCTTTGCGGGGCATTGGGGAGTGGGTGAGAGGTGGCAGGGGGTCGGCGGCCTGCTTGG
>PVJC01023768.1:0-26121 GCA_004026665.1 Murina feae | reverse complement strand
AGGACTGCTCCGAGCCTCAGATGCGGCTGGGGGCAGGTCCCCAGTGGTGACACACACACACACAAAAGGCGCCTGGCAGACTGGGGCCATCATAGGACATCCACTGAGGGGTCCCAGACTGTGAGAGGGCACAGGCCGGGCTGAGGGACTCCCTCCACCCCGAGTGCACAAATTTTTGTGCACCGGGCCCCTAGTATGGAATATAAAAAAAAAAAGATTCTGAATAGCCACAGGAATATTGAGGAAGAACAATGTTGGAAGGATCACAATACCAGATATCAAGCTATATTATAAAGCCACTGTTCTCAAAACTCCCTGGTACTGGCACAAGAACAGACATATAGACCAATGGAACAGAAAAGAGAACCCAGAAATTGACTGAAGCCATTAAGCTCAATTGATATTTGAAAAAGGAGGCACAAGCATACAATGGAGTCAAGAGAGTCTCTTCAATAAATGGTGTTGGGAAAACTGGACAGATACATGCAAAAATAGTGAAACTAGATCACAAACTTACACCATACACAAAAATAAACTCAAAATGGATAAAGGACTTAAATGTAAAGAGGGGATACTGTAAAAATCCTAGAAGAATCCATAGGCAGCAACATATCAGACATTTGTCATAGCAATATCTTTACTGATACAGCTTCTAGGGCAATGGAAACTAAAGTGAAAATAAACAAATGGAACTATATCAAAACGAAATGCTCTGCACAGCAAAAGAAACTATCAACAAAACAACAAAAAAAACAGCTGCACGGGAGAACATATTTGCCAATGTTATATCTGATAAGGGCCTAATCTCCAAAATTTACAGGGACTCATACAACTTAACAAAAGGAAGATAAACAATTCAATAAAAAAATGGGCAAAGGACCTAGATAGACACTAATCCAAAGTGGACATACAGGCCAAGAGACATATGAAAACATGCTCGAAGTCACTAATCATCTGAGAGATGCAAATCAAAATGACAATGAGGTACCATCTCACACCTGTCAAAATGGCTATCATCAACAAGTCAACAAATGACTAGTGAGGATGCAGAGAAAAAGGAACCCTCATGCACTGTTGGTGGGAATGGAGACTGGTGAAGCCTCTTGGAAAACAGTATTGAGTTTCCTCAAAAAATTGAAACTGAAACTGTCACTTGACCTAGTAATCACACTTCTAGGAATATATCCCAAGAAACGAGAAACACCAATCAGAAAGGATATATGCACCCCTATGTTCATAGCAGCACAATTTACAATAGCTAAGATTTGGAAACAGCCTAAGTACCCATCAGCAGATGAGTGGATTAAAAAACAGTGGTACATCTACACAATGGAATACTATGCTGCTGTAAAAAAGAAAGAAGTCTTACCATTCGCAACAGTATGGATGGACCTGGAGAGCATTATGCTGAGCGAAACAAGCCAAGTTATAGAAAGATAAATATCACATGATCTCACTCATTTGTGGAATAATGAACAACTTAAACTGGTGAACAAAAATAGATCCAGAGATAGAGAAGCATTGAACAGACTGTCAAACTTCAGAGGAAGGTAAAGGAGGGAGGGGAGTGGATAAGAGATCAACCAAAGGACTTGTATGCATGCATATAAGCATAACCAATGGATAAAGACAGTAGGGGATGAGGGCATGTGCTGGGAGATGGGGGTGGCTGGGGAGAGATCAATGGGATAAAAAGGAGACATATGTAATGCTATATGTAATATTTTAAACGATTAAGAGTTAATATATATACTAGAGGCCTGGTGCACAAAATTTGTACACTCCAAGGTGGAGGCAGGACTCCCTCAGCCTGGCCTGTGCCTTCTCACAGTCTGGGAACCCTCAGGGGATGCCCACCTGCTGGCTTAGGCCCGCTCCCCCAGGTGATTGGGCCTAAGCTGGCAGTCAGAAATCCCTCTGGCAGCCCGGGAGCCCTCGGGGGATGTCCACTTGCCAGCGGGGAACAGGCCTAAGCTGCAGTTGGACATCCTTAGCACTGCTGAGGAGGCAGGAGACACTCCCACCACCACTGCTGTACTGGCAGCCATCAGCCTGGCTTGTGGTTGAGCAGAGCTCCCCTGTGGGAGTGCACTGACCACCAGGGCAGCTCCTGCATTGAGCATCTGCCTCCTGGTGGTCAGTGTGTGTCATAGCGACCAGTCATTCCCAGTGGTTCTGCTGTTAGAGTCAATTTGCATATTACCCTTTTATTATATAGGATAGAGGCCTGGTGCATTGGTGGGGGCCAGCTGGTTTTCTCTGAAGGGTGTCCTGGATCAGGGTGGGGGTCCTGCTAGAGTTCCTGGCCAGCCTGGGTGAGGGGCTGATGGCTGTTTGCAGGCTGGCCACAGTCCCTTCAGGGTGTCCCACTGGGGTGCCTGGTCAGCTTGGGTGAGGGGCTGATGGCTGTTTACAGGCTGGCCACAGTCCCTTCAGGGTGGGGGTCTCTGCTGGGGTGCCTGGCCAACCTGGGTAAGAGCCTGAGGGCCATTTGCAGGCTAGCCATAGCCCCCAGCCACCCAAGCTCCCAGCAAGGCTGGCTGGAAGCAGGTATCTGGGGTTTATTTATCTTCTA
Organism: Murina feae; assembly: GCA_004026665.1. Classification (NCBI taxonomy): domain Eukaryota; kingdom Metazoa; phylum Chordata; class Mammalia; order Chiroptera; family Vespertilionidae; genus Murina; species Murina feae. The sequence goes on along the minus strand of PVJC01023768.1, from coordinate 23,546 downwards.
TAATTGAAACTTTGTTGCCTTGAGCGGAGGCCATAGCCTGCCTAGGCAGGCAGCTTCCTCCATCACCAGGGCAATGAAGCCTCCTGCTTGTTTCAGCTCCGTGGCTTCTGTAATTGAAACTTTGTTACCTTGAGCAGAGGCCACAGCCAGCCTAGACAGGCAGCTTCCTCCATCGCTGGGGAAACAAAGCCTCCTGTTTGTCTAGCTCTGTGGTTTCAGGCTGCCATCTTGGTTGGGTTAATTTGCATATAGTTGCTCTGATTGGCTGGTGGGCGTGGCTTGGCATGTAGCAAAGTGGTGCAATTAGCATATTACTCTTTTGTGCTGTATACGGTCTCCGTCTGGACTTTTTAACCCAAGAAAATCTTCTCAAAAGTTGGGGGTTGTCTTATACACCCAGTCATTTTATACACCAGAAAATATGTCATATTTAGTAAAAGGTATAAAAGAGATCACCAGGTCATGCCCCGGCAGTGGACAGAGCAAGAAGGCTGACTGACTGTAACCTGGATCCCTTGGAGTAGGAGAGGACGGTGTCAGGGGATCCCAGAGAGAAATCCACTCAAGAGGGGAGCATGAGCTAAAAACCCAATATACTGCAGTTCAGGCACTTGCTGCACCTCCCCACCCAGAGGCTTGGACTCTAGACACAGCTACAGTGGTTCTGAGATTCCACTTCAGAAATCTCCACCCAGGCCCCCTTGCAGCAGGCTTCCTCTGTAGTTCCTCCCCTGCTACCCTTGGGACCCAGCACATCTGACTATTTCTCATCTCCCTACATCACCACCCACTGGGGCCCTTCAGATGCGGCCCAAGACTTCCAACCTCACCTCTCATCTTCCCCCGCATGCACACTCAATGTTCCCACCTCTGTGCCTTCACACTTGCTGTTGGGTTCTGTCTGCTGGAAAGCCCTTGTTATGCTTCCCCCGCTGAATTACTGCTACTTCCCCACAAGCTCCTGTCCCACCAGTCCACTACTCCTTGTGTTCCCAAAGCTCTTCATTACTATCTCTCAGCGGGTGCCATGAGAATTACATAAATGAACACCCAGAGTCTGGTGCAGAGTGAGGGCTCAACAATTGTTAAATCTTTAAAATTTCTATTATCTTTAGAATTATTACTGTTTTGTTTATCTCAGAGACTGTTTTATGTATCTTTGCTGCTCCTACTATATAGCAGGTCCTCAAAACAATGCTGAAGGAATGCATGGGGATATGAGAGAGGGCTTTCTGGGAAGGCACAGGACAACGTTGCCCAGTCCTAACCGCCAGGCGTCTTCTGTAGCAGCTCTCCATGTTCTTCCCTCCACAGCTTCAGCCTCCTGCCAGGGCTGTGTCCACCATCAGCCAGAAAAGCTCTCACTATCTGACAGTGTCAGGTAGAGGCACCAGGGAAGTTATCTCCAAGGCTGGCCCACAGCTGTGCCCACTGAATTCTACTTTCTACCAACTGGAGTCATCTGTGGGAACACAGCAGGCTGGTGGAAACCCAATTGGGTTTGCCCCCTGCCCCCAAGTGCTCTAGCCCAGCCCTGGCCCAGTCTAACTCTGGGTTTAGTCAGTGGATGCAGGAGACACCTGCTTTGGGTGACAGACATGTTAATATTCTCAAAGGAAGACTTAGCTTCTTGCTAAGTTTATTTCTGGGGTAGACATGGCTGGTGCCAGCAGCCACCCTCATTGTCTTTTGTTCCTCTCACATTTTTTGAGGCCCCTCAACATGAGGGCGAGAGCAGGGAACCTGGATAGTGCTGTGACCCCAGGTACCCTCACAATGTGCCAGCCATGCCAGACACAGCACACACATTGTCTTACTGCACACCCATTATAACCACGAACTTAGCACAGCGCTCACCCCATTTTATTGCTGAGGAAACTGAGGCTCAGCTGATTTGGCCAAATGTCACAGATTTGAAGCTTCGTTACTTCCATGAAATCTCACTTCCTTGTTTTCTCACCTGTATATTGAGGCTAATTATGCCCATCTCATAGGGTATGTAAATGCACTAAAACTTTTGTTGAGGTTAATGAAGTGTTCTTTTCGCTGATTCACATAAAGCAAGGAGAGCTGACGCCTGCGCCTACACCTGCTGGTCCATTTGCCAGCACTGTGCTCCCCTTGAAGGTGCTTTGTCAGTCCTTGGCAGGGTGGTAGAGGCGGGGGAAGGGGAAGGAGAGGGAGCTGATGACCAGACTGCAGATACGGGACTGGGAAGCTCTAAGATAATGCTGACAGTCCTTACATAGTCTCAGAGTTTACAAAACAAAGCCATGGGGGTATCTCCCTAATTCTTGTTTCGTCTCTGTGACATAGAAATTCTTACCCCATTTCACAGAGGGGTAAGTAACCAAGGCTGAGTGGGGATGCAGACCTCAGGCTCCTACTTCTGGTCAAGTTGCCTCTCACTGTGGACCCCTAACTTGGAAAGTGTGTCCAGCAGGGAGTGACATGAGAGCACACCCCATTGGAAAGGCTGATGCCCCAATTCCTCAGGTCTGATGGAGGGTGACTAGCCCAAGCAAACTCTGAGAATCTGCACCTTACCAGTTCACCTGGAGGTTGGTGCTCCGGATCACACTTTGAGAAGCAACAGAAGAGGATCAGGTATTCCTGGAAATCCTGAGCAGATGCTAGTCAGCCTCTGTGGGAGGACTCCCAGCTGGTGCAGGGAGGCAGAGGAGTGGGTGTGGGGGTAGAATACGCATCGAGTGAAATACCTCAAGAATGTTTTGACCAAGCACTGTGTCAGAATTGTACATTAATTTCCATACTTTAAAAACTGTATCTACCGTCTACTTACATAAAGTACCCAGAGTACTGAAACCCATAGAGACAGGAAGCAGAATGGTGGCTGCCCAGGACTGAGAGGAGAGGGAAATGAGATGATGAAAAAATTCTGAAAGTGGATGGTGATGATGGTTGTACAACAATGCAGATGCACTTGTTGCCACTGAACTACATACAAAAAAAATGGTTGAAATACTAAATGTTACATTATGTGTATATTTCATCAATTATATGTATGCACACACACATGCAAAAGGAGCCTTCTCTAACACAAAACTAGAAACTATAAATTTAAAAATGAATACATTGCCTACATAATAATAAAAATGTCTGTATGGAAAATAATACCATAAACAAAATCAAAAGACAAAAAATAAACTGCAAAAATATTTGCAACACAAATGACAAAAGCATCCGAATCCCTTACACACCAAGAAGAAAAAAACCAACAATGCAGAAGAAAAACTATTTTAAATTTAATCATTGGCTATTTAGTAATTGTTTTACTACTTATGTGCCAGACACAAACCTTAGTGCTGAGAATATAGCAACAATGAAAATAACAGAAGGAGATTCCATACCAGTTAGGGAAAGCAATAATAAACGAAATAGGAAAGTGTATAGTAAGGTGGACAGTAATAGGTGAAGCAGAAAAGTAAAGCAGGTGTGAAAGGAAAGAGGACTGAACGCAGGCGTGGGTTCTGTAGGTTCCTCAGAGCAGGTCTCCTGAGGAGGTCACATTGAAGCAAATCCTTGAAGAGGAGAGAGATCTTCTCAAAGGGACGAGTGTGGCCTAGTGACCAGGCAAAGATCCTTAGGGAGATGGGCCTAGGCCGAGCCAGGGAAGCAGAATAAGGTCAAAAAGCCACAGAGGAACTGCAGGATGGCCGTGGACTGGTGAGCTTTTGCAAAACTCCAGGTCTTGCCCCAAATACAATGGGATCCACTGAAAGGCATGAGTGAAGGGATGGCATAACCTGATTTCTACTTTAAAAGGAAGCCTTTGCCCACCTGGTTACAAAAGGACTGAGAGGGCAAAGGGCAAAGCAGAGAAGTGGATTAGGATAATCTGGGTGGGAGTCTGTGGTGACCTGGACCAGAGTGGCAGTTGTGGAGGCAGAGCCTAGGGAAGTGGTTGCTTTGAGTGTATGTAGAAGCACAGCTCTGGGAGACCCCGCAGGTGGTGAGGACACCTGAGGAAGGACCCAGGAGGTGCTTATTGATGGCCTGTGCAAACTGGAAGGTCAGCTGCTGTCAGCTAGGAGTGGCTGACAGTCAGAATGGTTTTTGAGGGAAGATCGGTTTTTTGCTTTGGAAATGTTTTATTGGAGACGTGTCTAGGACATGCAAGTGCTGATTTGTGAGAGCTGCTGGCTACACAGGGGAGAGGTCTAGAGAGGTTGGCTGGCTGGAGCTGGAGACTTGGCAAGTTAGCAGCCTGTGGGTGATACCAAAAACCAGGAGACCTGACCCCATTCCAAGGCTTGGAAGTGGTCCAAGGATGATGTCTAGGGCAAGTCAAGGAGAAGTCAGGGAAATGGGGAGGAGCTGCAAGGTAAGAGGGAAACTAGGGGTGTTCTGGAGACCCGTTGGAGAGAGATATCAGTGATGAGCAGGGTCAGATACTTCCAGGCCAGGAAGCATGAAGACGAAGGACTTACCACTGGATGCAGCAACAAAGTTACCAGTGACCTGCAAGGAGCCGGGGGTAAATGGGGGAGAGGGCCTCAAGAGAGAATGAGACAGAGAAATGAAAACACTGAGTATGGATGGATAATTGTTGAGAAGCTTTGTAGTAAAGCGGGTGCATAAAAATGGGCAAAGATATGGAACATTCACAGAAAAGAAATACATGTGGCTTTTTAACCATGGGAAGAGGCTGAGCTTCACAATCTAATAAGTGTGCATGTGAACAACAAAGAGGCGTCTGTTTACACCCATCACAGCGGGGGAGATTAGAATGTCGGTACCACACTGCCAGAAGGCAAAGAACCAACGTGGCCACTGTTCTTAGCACTTTACTCACAAGCCTTTCTGATCATAAAAATGTGGTTACACTTCAGCCCAGTAATTCTAGTCCTAGGAATTTGTCCCAATGGACAGAAGCACACTCATAATCAATGACCATGTACAGGACATTCACAGCATTCTTGTGCATAATGGCAAAATCCTGGAAGAAATCCAGGTGTCCACCACGGTGCAGCCAACAATGGAACAAAGCCACTGTAGGGACAGACGTGGCATAAATGGGCAGACTGGTAAACAAAGAAAGCAAGTGCATACCCTCTCTTCTCGTTTGCTACAAGAAGATGGAAAAAGAAGCAAGATGGCATCCTAGGTAAACAAGGTACTTGCTGCCTCCCACAACCACAAGTAAGCCCGACTGGTGTGGCTCAGTGGTTGAACATCGACTTATGAACCAGGTGGTCTCAGTTTTATTCCCAGACAGGGCACATGCCCAGTAGGGGGCATGCAGGAGGCAGCTGATCAATCATTCTCTCATCATTGGTGTTTCTATCTCTCTCCCTCCTTTCTTCTTTGAAATCAATAAAAGTATGTTTTTTTAAAAAAAATTACAACTAAAATACAGAACAACCGTCATTCAGAACCACTTGCAATCTAGCTAAACAGAAATCCTACAACTAGAAAAATTAAAGAAGAAGCACATCAAGGCTGGTAGGAAGGGTAGACACAGGGCAGAATCACAGAACCAACTGGTTCAACACCCACATATGACAGTTTAAAATCAGCAGGGATATCCTTGCTCTGGAGGTTTCCCTGAGGAGCAAGGGGTCCCTAACCCACACCAGGCCCCAGTCCAGGGTTCCAGTGCTGGGAAGACAAGTCCCCACAACTTCTGGCGGTAAAAACCAGCAGGGATTTTGGCTGAGTGATACAGAGGTTGCAAGATATTCTCTCTCTCTCTCTCTCTCTCTCTCTCTCTCTCTCTCTCTCTCTCGATTCTTTATTGTTTAAAATATTACATATAGTGTTACATATGTCTCCTTTTTCCCTTATTGACCTCTACCCAGCCACCTCCATCCCTCAGCACATGCCCTCACCCCTCTACTGTCTGTGTCCATTGGTTATGCTTACATGCATGCATACAAGTCTTTTGATTGATCTCTTACCCCCTATCCCCATCCCCCACCTCCCCTGCCTTCCCTCTGGAGTTTGACAATCTGTTTGATGCTTCTCTGTCTCTGGATCAATTTTTTTTTCATCAGTTTATGTTGTTCATTATAGTCCACAAATGAGTGAGATCATGTGATATTTATCTCTTTCTGACTGGCTTATTTAGCTTAGCATAATGCTCTCCATGTCCATCCATGTTGTTGCTAATGGTAAGAGTTCTTGCTTTTTTACAGCAGCATACTATTCTGTTTTGTGAATGTACCACTGTTTTGTGTGTGTGTGTGGGTGGGGAGGGATTGGTTTTTTGTTTTATTTTTCTTTATTGATTAAGGTATTACGTATGTGTCCTTTTCCTCAGTCTGATCAATGCTTCTCTGCCTCTGGATCTGTTTTTGATCATCAGTTTATGTTGTTCATTATATTCCATAAATGAGTGAGATCATGTGATATTTATCTTTCTCTGACTGGTTTATTTTGCTTAGCATTACTGCTCTCCAGTTCCATCCATGCTGTTGCAAATGGTAAGAATTCCTTCTTTTTTACAGCAGCATAGTATTCCATTGTGTAGATTTGTTTGTTAATCCACTCATCTGCTGATGGGCACTTAGGCTGTTTCCATAGCCATGGTGAATTGTGCTGCTATGAACATAGGGGTGCATATATCCTTTCTGATTAGTGTTTCTAATTTCTTGGGATATATTCCTAGAAGTGGGATTATTGTTTCAAGTGGGAATTCTATTTTTCACTTTTTGAGGAAACTCCATGATGTTTTCCACAGTGGCTGGACCAGTCTGCATTCCCACCAGCAGTGCACGAGGGTTCCTTTTTCTCCACATCCTCACCAGCACTTGTTGTTTGTTGATTTGTTAATGATAACCATTCTTACAGGTGTGAGATGGTACCTCATTGTCATCTTGATTTGCATCTCTCAGATGATTAGTGACTTTGAGTATATTTTCATATGCTTGCTTGGCCTTCTGTATGTCCTCTTTTGAAAAGTGTCTATTTAGGTTCTTTGTCCATTTTTTTTATTGGATTGTTTATCTTCCTTTTGTTAAGATGTATGAGTTCCCTATTAATTTTGGAGATTAAATCCTTATTGGATATAACATTGGCAAATATGTTCTCCCATGCAGTGGGCTTTCTTGTTTTGTTGATAGTTTCTTTTGCTGTGCAGAAGCTTTTTATTTTGATGTAGTCCTATTTGTTATTTTATCCTTATGTTTCCATTGTCCTAGGTGCTGTATTGGTAAATATATTGCTACGACATATGTCTGATATGCTATTGCCTATGGATTCTTCTAAGACTTTTATGGTTTCCCATCTCACATTTAAATCCTTTAACCATTTTGAGTTTATTCTTGTATATGGTGTAAGTTGATGGTCTAGTTTTATTTTTTTGCATGTATCTATCCAGTTTTCCCAACACCATTTATTGAAGAGACTGTCTTGATTCCATTGCATGCTCTTATCTCCTTTGTTGAATATTAATTGAGCATAATAACTTGTGTAGATTTCTGGGTTCTCTGTTCTGTTCCATCGGTCTGAGAAGATGCTTGCTATGATTTCAATCTTCTTAAATTTGAAAAGACTTTGTCTGTGTCCTAGTATGTGGTCTATCTTGGAAAATGTCCCACCAGGCAGTTTCTCTACAAGGGCCCATGTACTGACTCACTCTGACACACTCCACTCTGAGCTACAGCACTGGGGCAGTAGCTTGAAAGGAGCCTGGAACATCTGAGGAAGAACTAACTTGTATGGAATCAGGGCAAGAGCTGGAAGGGCAGCTTTCTGAAGCAGGGGATTTCCCAGGGGTGAGGACGGCGGAGCCCCTAGCGCTAGGACGCTTGCATGCACGACTCCGGAGACCAGGTTCTGAGACGCAGGTCTAACTTTATTGAGGAAAGGCAGCCCTATTTATAGTGGAGGTGGCCAATCATGGAACACCATCTTAGGGGAGCCAATGAAAGGTCAGGGTACTGTGTAGGCGGCTCTGGGAGGGGCTCAGGTGGGTGTTGCCATCTCCCTGGTGTGCCAGAAAGATCTGAAATGCTGGAGTAAGCTCACAGCATGCATCAGCCTCTGCACCGAGACAAAACCTCCTGTGCTCTACCTACATCTCCCCCTTCCTTTTATTAGCGCCCGTTGGATGTGTATTACCATGACCTGCTTTGCCTTTATTCGGGCTATCATGGTGAACATACAACAGAAGGGGAAAGATGCTATACCAGCTAGGGTAGCCCAAATGAATAGGTTAGCGGGGTTTAGCCAAGTGAGGTGGCTGAAACCCAAAGTAAGATACATTTTTGCGGTGGTGCAATCAAAACAGCTCTCATTGCTTATGAGGAAAAGGAAAGGGAGCCTAAAGCAGGGGTGAAAGAAATGCTGGGTGGACTTGCTGGTCTGTTTAGTAACATTGCCCTCCCAGCTGCACTCTGAGGTGTTAAGAGTAGTTGACCATTTTAACACCTGGTGGTTGAAAGGATCACAGAATAAGGTTCCATTCCAAGAAATCTCACTTTGTCTGGCCCTATCGCCGGGGAGCCCTGCCGAACAGTTAGAGGCTCGGGTGACAGGGAATTGGAGACTATCGGTCCCCACAGGCATTAAGACCCCAGGGTGTGGCACCATAGTCCATAGAGTCTATCCGTGTGCTCTTGTACTGTTGGCAGTGATGATAGCACACCTTAACAAGAATAGAGTCCCTGCTGAAGGATTCTTCTCCGGTGCCATTCATGCTGCCTGCTCCTGTAGCGCCTTGATATCGCCCCACGTTATCGGGTGAGCCCTTCTGCCTCGGGGACATCTCCTCCGGCAGTGCCGTGTCTCCTCTTCAAGTGAGAGCTCCTCCATCTCTGCCACTGGTGGGGTGACTGGTCTCTGACTCATCTGCTAAGGTGTGTGGTTTGATGTCTCTCACTGGAATCCAGAGGGGGTGTCTCTCGCCTTCTAGGAAGATATAAGCAAAACCTCTCCCTTGGGTTAATAGTGGATCGGGGCCCTTCCATATTCCTGAAAGGGGATCCCGCCACTGGACCAGGGGAAGGGGTGTTGGAAGATTCCGAAGACCTCCCCAGTGCTTGTATATTGGAGGGAGACCATGATTATCAAAATGAAAAAAGTTTAATGTAGTTAAAGCCTGTGTTAGTATAGTATGCGGGTTACTTCCTATTATCCCCTCTTTCTCCTTTTGTATTTGGATTTTAAGCTTTCTTACTTGCGGGGCTGAGAGCTGCCCCCTTCTTGTTTAAAGGTAATAGAGTATTGCCTTCCTTACCTTTATTGGAGTGGCAGTCCCGTTGCCAACGAAAAGCCCTTTCTACACTGAGGGGAGGTTGTTTTTTGTTTTTTTTCCTTCTTGGAGGGAGGTTGTTTTTTTCCTTCTTCCTTTTTTTTTTTTTCCCTCTGTGGCGACATGGCCACGCCCCCTTCACTCAAAACACGCTCCCTTTTTGGGCGTCAGCTCTTACTCTTTGATTCACATGTTCTGGGAGTGCAGCAGCTAGACAAAAACCTCCTGTGCTCTACCTACAGCTTTCTCCCAGAGAGAAGTGTTGGCAGAGGCCAGTGTTCCTTTGCTGAGCCCTTCCTGCAACAGAGACAGCTGGCGTGGCACCATATCTGAATTTCCATCAATCCAACTCATACTTTTCGCCTGTCCTGGTGATTTCCTGAGACTCCGCCTCTCCCTACTTATAGGCTCATCCAAGCCATTTCCAATGTCTTTTCCATACAACTAACCTCTCTTGCCTCATGCTTTGGACTTTCCTAAAATATCTCATACAAGCAGCAGCTGGCATCAATGTGTCCCATATTTCTCAATAAGTGGCCCCAGGCCCAGCACTAGTAGCAGCTCACCCTGATTCACAGCTTGACCTCTCCTTGGCACCTCCAAGCTCAACACAGGTAGCAGCCATCTACAGATCACTTTGTAGCTCCTGCTGGGTGGCCCTGGGCAGGACTCAGGCAAAGGCTAACTATGCACCTCCTGGGAGGCCCCAGAGGCAGTGCACCCATGGTTAACTTTGACCACACCAGATTACAACTCTACCACCTCCCTGAGTGACACACTCAAGAGGACAATTCAGTGAGCACCAAAGCCCCACTGAAGCAAGTCCTGTTCCATAGGGGCGTCTCCTACACAGCAGATCATCCCCTATAGTTGCAGTTGGTCCTCACTGCCAATTGGCCTGGGGGTTAATAACACCCAGTAATGCTAACATCAATCAAGGCTCAACTATGACAACACAGCCCAACAGGGACATGCCTAGAGAACCCAACTCAGGTGACTGGGGAGGCTGAGCCACTGGGCCCTTCAGGACACCTACTACACAAGATCACTTTACCAATTCTAGGAGACAGCAGTTCTACTTATATACAGAAACAAACACAGGGAAGCAGCCAAAATACAGAGACAAAGAAACATGTCACAAATAAAAGAACAGGAGAAATTTCCATAAAAAGAACTAAATGAAATGGAAGCAAGAAAACTACCAGATATAGAGTTTAAAACAATAATTATAAGGATGCTCAAGGAATATAGTGAGAATTTCAAGATTCTTAGTGAGAACTTCAGCAACATAAAAAAGGACCATTCAGAAATGAAGTATGCACTAACTGAAATGAATAATTTACAGCAGATCAACAGCAGAATAGAACACTGAGAAGCAAATCAAGAATGTAAAATATAAGGAATCAAAAACACCCAATTGGAACAGCAAAAAGAATTTTAAAAAAATGAATATAGTATAAGCAGCCTCTGAGACAACTTCAGGCAAACCAGCATTCACAAAATGGGGGTAACAGGAGAAAAGGGAAAGCAAGAAATTAAAAGTCTATTTGAAAAAAAATGACAGAAAACTTCACTTACCTGGTGAAAGAAATAGATATACAAGACCAGGAAGCACAGCATGTCCCAAACAAAAGGAACCCAAGAAGCCCACACCAAGACATATCATAATTAAAATGTCAAAGGTTAAACACAGCAAGAGAAAAGCAGTTAGTTACCTAAAAAGGAGCACCCATATGACTATCAGTTGATTTCTCGACAGAAACTTTGCAGGCCAGAAGGGAGTGGCATATATTTAAAGTGATGACAAGCAAGGACCTAAAACCAATATTACGCAGCAAAGTTATCATTTAGAATTGAAGGCCAGATAAAGAGCTTCCCAGCCAAGGAAAAGCTAAGGGAATTAATCATCCCCAGACTTGTATGAAATGTTAAAGGTCTTCTTTAAGAAGAAGAAGAAATAAAAGATAAAAAATATAAACAATAAAATGGCAATAAATGCATATCTATCAATAATTGAACCTAAAAATCAAAATAAATTAACAAGGAATATAATAAAAAAAATAAACTGATGAACAAAAAGAACCAGAGACATGGAAACATGGAACAGACTAACCAATCTCAGAGGGAAAGAGGTGTGGGGAGAGGGGTACTGGAGAGATTAACCAAAGAATTTATATGCACCCTCCTGGGTGGAGGGGGGCGATGAAGGATAAATAGGGGGGCATCTGTAATATTCTCAACAATAAAGGTTTAAAAAATATGAAAGCTGGTTGTATTAACTCCATTTATTAAAAAATTGGATTTCTTCCCATTTGATTTGAAATGTTTTCCTATTATGGCATAAATTCTTATATGGCCCAGCCAGTGTGACTCAGTGGTTGAGCATCAACCTACGAACCAGGAGTTCATGATTCAATTCCCAGTCAGGGCACATGCTCGATCCCTGGTAGAGGGCATGCAGGAGGCAGGCAGCCAATCAATGATTCTCTCTTATCACTGATGTTTCTCTCTCCCCCTCTCCTTTCCTCTCTGAAATCAATACAAATATATATTTTAAAATTTCTTATATGATTTGGACTCATTGCATTTTCACTTTGGTTTTTTTATGTTTTGAGGTTTTTATGGTACATTTTAATGTCATTGATGAAGTTCTTTCATTTCTCCTCCCCTAAAATTGGCTGGCTGTTCCCAAACATTAATTTATTTTTCCAGATGAGCCATAAAATGGGTCCGGTGAATCTTATCCCACATGAATTTGTGTTCCCCTGAAATATTTATAGATTTAGTGAAAAAGTCATTTGCATAATATTGTGTACCTATTTTATAAAATATGCTTGTCTTGATTTACTCAAATCTGTACGCTCCCTTCATATAATCTTAGAATTTATATACAGAGTCTATGCATTTAAAACTTTTTATGCCTCCTTATTTTATACATTTGACTTGTATTTTGTAAATAGATTGTTTTCCCCTTCTTTCTATATATTTTTTTAGGCAACTTTGGCTGATATAAAAAAATACTATTGCCCAGCCAGTGTAGCTCAGTGGTTGAGCATCGACTTATGAACCTGGAGGTCATGGTTGGATTCCTGATCAGGGCACATGACCAGGTTATGGGTCTTCATTGATGTTTCTATCTCCCTCTCCCTTCCTCTCTGAAATGAATGAATGAATCAATAAATATGTGTGTGTGTGTGTGTGTGTGTGTGTGTGTGTGTGTGTGTGTGTGTATATATAAGCACTATGGATTATTTATTGTTTGGTTGGTGTCAACACATGGAACTCTTAGTATTTTTAACAGTTTTTCAATTTTCTTTTGTTTTTGATTCTCCAAGTTGGTGCTTTTCTTCACATATTTTTTATGTATGACTTTTGTTCTTAGATTATTAACTCAGTTGTACATCTTCAGAAGGTCTAACTACCCTGGTGGGAGAACTTCACTTCTGATATTGACCTTCTTTCTAGTCCATATTATTCCTTGAATACCATTTTAATGTATTTGTTTTTATGTTTTTGCCCTTTTCTCACTAGACTGAGAGCTTCATGCTCTTAGTTATGGAAGAAAATACTAGTATGAGTTTAATTTTGGATATGTGATATTTTTTATTCTTGTGGTATATCTAGGCAAAAGAAAACCCTTGGGGCAGCTGAAACTATGGAAAGAGGATTCGGGCTAAAGATTTTTACTTGGAACTATGAGAATTGAATAATCAGGGGAAATGTGCAGGAAAGGAGAGTGCTTTTTGTTGACATTTATTCGTTATTTCATTAGACATTATTCTACTTACTAGAACAATCATGAATTTATGATAATTAGAAAATATCTATCATTCATGTATTTATTTGGATATAGGTTTCCCATGGAAAATACAAGAATAAAAATAAAGATGGCATTAAGAAATAGCAAATCAAATAATATTTTTAATTCATTTGAATGAATAAAAAACACTGTTTTTGAAAAAAAGCATTTCAAACTATAGTTTTTGTTTTGCAATAATGTTTGGGAAACCACATTTTTATGTGGTGTAGGTGTGGGCTATATGAAAAGTATTTAGCCCCTGACCGGTTTGGCTCAGTGGATAGAGTATTGGCCTGCGGACTGAAGGGTTCCAGGTTCGATTCTGTGCCTTGATTGCGGGCACATCCCCAGTAGGGAGTGGGCAGGAGGCAGCTGAATTGATGTTTCTCTCTCATCAATGTTTCTAACTCTCTATCCCTCTACCTGCCTCTCTGTAAAAAATCAATAAAATATATTAAAAAAAATTTTTTTGTCTACCGGTTTGGACATTCCCTATGTCAACACTCACGAGTCTGACTTTTAACCTGAGTGTTTGACCAGGGGCTTTCAGAGGATGGTAAACAGAATAAAGAGCATGGCCATATTTGTGCAGTAAAATATTCTTTTTCACATCAGCATGAGTTGGTTCAAGATTAGAGGTGGGAAGACCTGTTTTGATGTACAGCGAGAGGTGATGGAGACCAATGAGTGCAACCTACTGGAATCTGAAGTTTTACCAGAAGTCTCACATTGTTGATTTATTTTCAGCGTTTAATCCACCTGGAGTTAGTTCTGATAGTCTGAACTTAAACTGTTCTCAGGCCAGTTCTCCCTCAACTGTGCCTGCCCGGATTTTAGGGATGTGAAAGAAGAGCTATAGCTTTCTCTTCCCCACAGGAGTTCCTCAGGAGATAGGAGTAAATTGTCCATGGCCCAGATACTTTTCATCTTGTTGCTGCCAGCCCAGGAGTTCCAGCCTGCAATCATGGCAGAAAGGCTGGGGAGAGGCTGAAATGCCACCTCCTACCCTACAGATCTGGGGTGGGACCTGAGAGTCTGCATTTCTGCCAGAGCTCCTGGTCCAGCAGCCACTCTATAGGTAGCAAGGCCCGTGGTTCTTAGTCTTGACTGCACCTGGGAACCACCTGGGAGCTTTAAAAGAAGCTGATGCCTGGGCCCCATGCTCAGAGATTGTGACATATAGGGCTGGCATGTAGCCTGGATATTGCCATTTTTAAAAAGGCCCTGTAGTCTAATATTCTATCACAATAGAAAAGTGGTGCTTTAGAATCATGAAGGGAGTTTTTTTAAAATGTAGATTTCAGGGCAAACACCCCTAAAGCTTTTCCACTCTTTAAATCTTGGGGAAAGCCCCTCCCCTGTGCATTTTAGCCAGCCCCCCCCCCCCCCTGCAGATTCTGCAGGTAAACAGAACTCACCTGCAGCCTTCCCCTCAGAAGACACCCTGGGGCAGTGGTCACTGGACTCAGAGTGGATAGCCCCCTCCTCCCCATTTGGCTGCTGCAGGGTAACAGAACACACTTAAAGAAATAATCCCTTTACTTGCCTTTCCCATTAAGGTTAACACTTGTGTGCTTATTTCTCAAGAACTGATTCCAAAAGGGGAATTGTTATGTCAAGGGAAGTTAGCTTTCAAATTTAGACAGATACTGACCAAAAAGTTCATGGAAATGCATCCCTATCTGCATTCCTCAAAATATATGGATGAGGTTTTTGTTTTGTTTTGTTTTGTTTTTTAACTTAAAAATATGTTTTATTATTAAGGTCTAGCACCTGGGAAAAATTCAGATCTTGTGTGCAGAATAAGAAACTGTATTTTATTCCCCTTTTTTCCTGATCTAATTGAGCGCTTCCATAATTATTAAACTTTGTGCATATAAATAGAAAAAGAGTTTCTCAAAGTTCATTGTTCATAAACTCATGAATATTCAGGATTAAGGTGATGCTTTAACTGGTACTAGATGAAAAGTATACTTTAGACTATCATACAAATTCAACTATAAATCAGAAAGTTTTGTTAGCAGCAAAAAGGTGATATTTGTTAATTTAAGATTTTTAGCTTTTCTTTAGTCTTAACAACTGTTTTGCTCCAGATTTCTGAGTCACAGACCATCATTCTACAGACTATTCTCATCTTTTACATTGTTGCTTACATTGTGTAAAAACTACACTGATTTTAATAAGCTTGGCAACATCTAAAAATATTTTGGGACAAGGATAATGTATCACTGCCATATGGAATTTTTGTAAACAATATTAGCTGGGTAAGAATGTAGCCTTAACATAATTTTTTATTTTGTATAAAACAGCAAAATAAAAACATCCCCAACAACATGTAAGCCAACATATAAAATATAGAATATCTCCAACATTTTTCCTTTTTATAATATCTGACTCCATATACAAGAGAAAGTATTGTGAATGGGGCAAGAGGAAACTAATTTAGGCAGTGACCTAATTAGTCAGACATTAACATTCAAAGACCAGATGGACAGCTTCAGCCAGAAAGGTAGTATTAAAGAGCTCCTATGAAAAATCAGAATAGAAAGGAAAAAGCTTAAAAAACAAAGCAACAGCAACAGAAAAATCAGGCCCAAACGACATGGCTCAGTGGTTGAGCGATGACCTATGAACCAGGAGGTCACGTTTTGATTCCTAGTCAGGGCACAAGCCCGGGTTGTGAGCTCCATCCCCAGTGTGGAACGCACAGGAGGCAGCTGGGCCCTGATCAATGATTCTCTCTCACTACTGATGTTTCTATCTTTCCCTCCGTGAAAGGGGTTTTTTCATCACATTTTCCCTCACAAAGGTAAACATTTCAACAATTTTCCAGGTAATAGTGGAGAAATGGGATCCCATTGTTGCTCACATTTGTATTCCCTGATGAATAGCGGAAAAGTAAGGTGGAGCTTTTTTCATTCATTCATCATAAATATTTACACTTCGCTGTGAGTTGCCTAATTATCTGTCTTTCAATAAATCTTCCGTGAGCATCTGCTTCCTCTCTATAAAATGGGGTGATAATATCCTCCAGGTTGTTGCGAGGGCTAGATGAGATTTCATAGACATACAGTGCCTAGTGCAGGGCTTGGCATGCAGTGGGCCATCCATGAATGTTTGCCTCCCACGGAGGAACCTACCTCCCTCTGGAGAGTCAGTAGTAACTGATGACCAGAGGGCGCGGCTCCTCCCGTCCACCTACTCCTCCTGGGGTGCAGTGTCCCCCAACCCTGCACCACACCTCCCTTGCCCCTGGCACCCTCTGCCTCTGCCCCAGGGGACTGACTGTGATACCAAGTCCCCTCAAAGCCCAGGGTACTTCAGTCTTTCCTCAGTGTCTTGTCGCCCCCACGTGGCCAGTCTAAGCTCTTCCTCTTGGCCAGGTCTTTGCACTAACTCTTGGCGGGGCTCCCAGCAGCTCCAAGTGGCCCAGAAGTAGGGAGCCAGATTCTCTGCTCCAGCCGCATAGCTTTGATCCCCAACCCTCCTGCCAGCTTGTGCCTGACAACCCCCCAAGTCAAAAGGAGGCTGAATTTCAGGCTGCCTGTTGACCAACAGCTAGGTTGAAGCCCTAGAAGAAATGAGAAATTTCCAGCGCGCGCGCGCGCGCGCACACACACACACACACACACACACACACACACACACACACACGGGCACGCGCCTGCACAGGAGCCCCAATCCCCTCAGTATAACATAGGACATTTCTAGATTACTTTACCTTCATATCAGCATAACACTTTTCCACACATATCAAATGCCAGCCTTGTCATATGTCTAGTTGAATGTCTACATTTTCACAGTAACATAAGACTTCATATATCATACTTATATTGCATATACTCGCATTATTTTACTATGAGATTTCCTTTTCTTCTTCACCTCATGTTTCCTTCAACTTATCGAGTGCCCAACAGTAACAGTCAGGGGTTCTTTCTATTTTCCCCCATGTTATAATCATAGATTTGCTTACATACTACATTTTTGTCTATCTTTAAATCACAGTTACGTCATTTAATCCTCAGAATAACTCTTGACCAATTATGCCTATTTTAGAGTTGAAGGCTATGACTTAATTTTAAACCTCTATTTATTGAGTACTTAGTACTTTCCAGCTTCTATGCTAAACATTACCTATCTTATCCCTTGATCTTCGACCTGAGTTATCTGCTGCGCAGAAAAGAGATTACTGCTGTAAACAGGGCAGCAGGCTGTAATTGCAGAGCCAGGGGGAATCTCCCTACCTCTCCCCTCTTCCTCCAAAATGCTCTCTGGATTCAAGGGAATTCAAAGTAAGAATTGTTATGCAAAGAGAGTGATGGAATGATAAGTGGATTATTACAAGTGTCCTATTATGCTATTCTAGTTCCTTTAATAATTGTCTTGTTTCCTCACATATAAAAACTGCAGTGAAAATATCTGAATTGCAGAGGTCCTAGAATTAAATGATACATTAAATCCTTCTAAACTATAAAGCAGGATACAAAGATGAGATCCATTAAAATATTGTAGATGTGGTTTACTGGTTTCCTTTTTCATTCTATTAATGTAATAGTACTAATCCCAAGTAGTGCATCATCAGTTGGAAGAAGTCATACAATGACTGAAATGCATGTTGAAGTTAACCTTCATCTCCTGCATGGCCCTCCCCCAATTCCACTCTCCCAAGGCAACCAGTATGGGGTTTGGTGTGGCTACTTGAAAACGTTCTATGCCCATGCAAATATTTCATTTAAACACACAGGGAAGCTTTCTCCGTTGGCTGCAGTCATGCTAGTCAAGCTCCTCTGCAACTTGCAGACTTGTCATTTACCAGGTAGCTGCTTCATAGACAATCATTCCATTTACACTGTTGCTCATTTGCATAACATCCATTGTACAAATGCCCTTCATTTACTCAGTCATTACCCTGAATTTTTCTCCAAAAAATTCTTTTGGAGAGAGAACACCCTTCCCCCCTTCATTACTTCTCAGTATCAAACCCTCTCAAACCTTCTCTAGGCACAGATTCACTCCTTTCTGGGGAGTGAATATTCTACCAGGCTCCTCCCTGGGCCCCGAGCTTTTTCCAATCCTCTCTCCACCCACATCCCCCTAACCTTGTTTCTGACAATATCTCTGGGTGCCTTCTGAAAGCTCACGTCACTTCAGAAGGCAGCACATGCCCAGCCACGCACTGCAGCAGCCCTGAAGAAATCCTTCAGAAGTCTGCACTGGCCCTGGCCAGCAGCTCAGTTGGTTGGAGCCTCATCTCAGTTCGCTTGGGTTTCAGGTTCAATCCCTGGTCAGTGCACATACAAGAATCAGCCAATGAATGAAGAAATAAGTGACACAACAAATCATGCCTCTCTTTTGAAAAAAACAAAACTTTTTGAATTTAATTTTTTAAAAATTTACACTAAAAGACAATGACAGAGGGTGGCCTCTGGCTGTTGGGACCAGCATACCTTTAGCCACCAGTCCCAGGATGTCTTTGGGCTCCCAATGACATGGCTGGGGTCCTCCGATCTCTAGCTGGGCGGAGGCCTCTGCCTGTTTCTCTGTCCAGGCTCCTCTCTCCAGTCACCCGCCTCCTCACTTGCCGCAGTGATCTCAGCATCTCATATACTTCCTCAGCTCATACTTTCAAGGGCTTCCCGTTCTGTCCAGTAAAGCCCCAACTTTTCACCACAGTTCTGTGAACTCACCATTTTCACAAGAGAACATCTGTTCTCTACCAAAGGTCAAGCACAAACCAGGAGCCATCTTCCTCTTCTTCACCTGTACTCAGTTAATTCCAGTGTCCCAGCCTCTCTCCTCAAAAATAATTCCCAAATTGATCTATTTCTCCGTGCTGGCACTATTGAGAACACTTTCCTAACTCCTGCCCTTCCCCGAAAGCTTCCAAAGAGAGTAGGGACCCACGACGGTTGAAGTACTGAGCACACTGCTCCCATTTTTATTGTTTTAAGTCACTGCCCATTTGAGGAATTTAAAGGCAATTCATGGCAAAAACATTGTGGGACTTGGTAGGTATGTTTAGGTCATTCACCTCTAGACATGATTGTCGTGCTGTCCTTGTGTTTGGAGGAAGGGAATACCTGACAGGTGGGAGTAAGGTTTTTATTTCAGCCCTCAACTGTTTACTTCTTGTGGGAAAAGGTGAAAATGAGCCCCTAGTGGCAGCTAGTTCTCGGTGGGGCAGAATCCAGGAGGGAAGTCTCCTTAAGCAATGTCCTGCATATCTAGTGGAAAGAGCAGCGGCCCAGAGCTGGACCAGAAAGCATCCGGAGTACCTGCTCAGCCCTTGGCAGTGGTTGCACTGGAAGCTCCCCCACTTCTTCGGAGAAATAGAATAGCTTTTGGTGTAAATGAACCTAAAGTATCAATGATAAACAATATGGAAAAAGAAAATCACTTTTTCCACTACATTTCCACTTTTCTGCCTGTTACTAGGAGGCGAAGAGCAGCGTAGCTCATATGGAGACCAGTACTCACATCAGTACTATCACCTCCCTGAAAGGCAGAACATGGCCCCGGGGGGATGTGTGTGTACCTTCCCTGGCACAGGGCCCACAGGTGCACAGGCCTTGATGGAGGTGGGGTGTGAAACCCTCCAGTGGAAGAGGGAGAAAAGGGATAGAGCTATATGGGTGCTAAGTGTCCCAGTCCATTTCTCCCCTCATTTAAAGCATAAGGGCCCTGGCTGGTGTGGCTCAGTGATAAAGCACTGGCCTGTGCACAGAAGGGTTTCAGGTTCGATTCTCAGTCAAGGGCATGTACTTGGGTTGCAGTTTCCATCCTCTGCCTGGTCAGAGTGCGTGGGGGCGGCAACCAATAAATGTGTCTCTCTCACATTAATCTCTCTCACATTAATGTTTCTCTCTCTCTCTCTCCCCCCTTCCACTCTCTCTAAAACTCAATGGAAAAATGTCCTCAGGTGAGGATTAACAAAAACAACACACACACACACACAAAAAAAATTAAAGCATAAGATCTCCTTCCTTTAGAAAATGTTCAAGATTTGAGCCTTTATCTGTTTTTAGTATCGGAATTGTTTAAACACCTTTTCTCCTTATACCTTTGCCAATATTTATTGCAGTGAATGGCACATTCCTCATTTGGTTATTTCCTGCAGCTATGTCAGAATTATGTTCTCCAAATTCAATTCCACAAATATGTAATCCAGGACTGGGCTTTATGCTAGGCATTGCTGTCATCACAAGGTGTGCTCCTACCCTTGGGACCTCAGCTATTTAAGAAGCTGACTTACATCAATTACTGTGGCCTTGACCATGGTTAAGTGTTATCGGGCACAAAGTGCTCAAAGGAGAGGCAAGTGTGAAGGAAAGGGCTCAGAAAAGCAATGACTTGAGAGGAGATATGTCAGGAGTCAGCAGAAAGGGCTCTGGGTGAGAACACACTGTTCTGTCTGCCATCAAAGACTCGCTAGGTTCTGCTGGTCCAGTCCTGAACTTCCTGTGCCTGCTTTCCTCCTGAGGTCAGTGAAGGCACAGGCAGAATGAAAATGAAGGCAGGATTGACTATACTGCACAAAAATTTTGCAAATCCTTTGACAGCTTGGGACAGGGAGTAAGCAAAACTCTGACTAGGAGTCAGAATACCAGGGGGTTGATCCCAGTTCTGCTCTTGCTGGCTTTGTGATCTGGGGCAAACCCAGCACCTTTCTGGACCTGGGCCTCCCCACAGGTAGAACAGCTATCCTAACATCTGCCAAGGTCAGCCCTCAGGGTACCTGTGAGGCTTGCAGGGTCTGCAGCAGTAACTGGAGGAGGTGAAGAGGTAAGGAGGTAGGGGAGCAGCAACGGAAGCAGGCTGACCAAGAGAAGGGAGGTGTGATGGCTGGCTGGCAACCACATGGAGTTTGGGGACAAAGACAACGGTCAGGCTGCATTGAGGAGGGAAGGTCTGGATAAAGGCCATCGTGTCTGTAACATGATTTCCAGCTTGAAAACTGCTCATAACTTTGTGGGACCGACATTACCTGTCTGAGAAATGGAAGTAAGCATGCACCTTGACCTGGCTAGGTTGTGCTAATCATCCAGCATGCCACGGGCCTTCACGTGGCACACATCAGACACACAGTGGCATCAGCAAAGCCAGCAAGGCCACGCCCTGGCCTTGAGATCTCCCTCCTGGGCAGGGTCCTCTTCAGGTCCCAGTCCAGCTGAGTGGGGCTAAGCACATGTCTCTGGACTTAGCCCTTGGGTTCTGAAAAGGACATGACCCTGGCCAAATCTTTGGAAAAGAACAGAGAAGACACGGGTTTGGAACAGGTTAGGAGTGAGTTTGAGCGTAGGGTTATGACCCTTCTTAGAAGCCAGATCATATTTTATAAATTTGAAAAACTACCATTTAAGGCCAATTCCCCCAAATCAGAACCAACCATTAAGTAATTAATAAAAGTTTATTAAATCATTTAGACTTGAAAGAAGTCACAATAGTTGACACACTTAAGTGTGTTCTATATACCACCAACCCAAATGGATTGAGTTCAGAATTTTTATAAATAAAAAATAAACATATTTACAATGAAAATAAAAACAAGTTAGATGATTAAACTGTTATCTATAATCAGTTTTGGAAAACGACCTGCCTATGGAATTACATATAAGACACTTAAGATTTTATTCGGTTTAAAGTCCATAAGTAAAGAAGTTAACTGTAAAATTGATTCATTTCTTACTATGGCCTTTTTTCATCCCCAAACCAGAACTTTTGACCAATTTACATAAAAGCTTCATTCCCTTTTTTGGAGGTAAAGCACAAGCTCTTACACCTTCCCTGGACCATCTGAGAAACAGCTATGATGCTACCGAGGCCACTACAGAACTAGCTATGGACATAAACCATTGTGCAGTTTGTGCTACTTGCCCTCCCAAATAGTGCAGATTCCTGATTTACCCACCAGGGACAAAAACGGAGTCAGCTTTTTGGAAATCAGTATAAAAATCAGCAGTATCTCTAGAAAGCATATTTCTAGAACAATATAGCTATCGTATGTAGGGATTTTCATGATCTTGTGCTATAAAAATATCTCTCATTAATTTTAGGGATTGCTTGACCTCCTCAGGCAACAGGTGAGGGCTACAGAGAGTGGCCAGCCAGTTTCAAGACACCCACCAAGAAAAAGGACCACATGTAATTTAGTGATGGTTCTCTCCTCGAGGACAGCAAAAATCAAGAGTTGGCTCAAATTAAGTTGTGCCCCTACATTCATTTTAAACTCGACTTAGAAAAAGTAGTCCAAAATAAAACTGAGCAAAGAACAAAGTTCTCAAGTCTATAATTCTGTAAGGTCACATTCCTAAGCAGAGACTATTCTGTGTCATCTGTTAGGGCACAGGCAAAACCTAAGGCGAACTGTTTGGCAAAGGGCTATGAGAGTCGCTGGAGTGTCTTGATGCTTTTGTTCCTGATGAACTCACGGAGCGGGACCTCTGCCTGAGCAGAGTTTTTCCTGGAAACTCCAAGTCCTCAAATACAGTGTTTTCAATGATGTGTGCAGCTTCAGGCCGCTCCATGGGGGATGGAGAGAGCATGTCTTGAACCATCATATGCTGAAATATAAAAATTGTTTTGTGATAAACAGGTCAGATTTAGAACACTAAACAGTTCCCTATTTCAAGAGTCAGCAAAAATTTTTCTGTAAATATATTAAGTTGGCAAGCCAGCTTCTGCTGCAACTTCTTAGCTCTGCCACTGCAATATAAAAGCAGCCACAGACAGGCTGCAAACAAATAGGCATGGCTGGATCCCAAAACTTTGTTACAAAAACTAAAGGCCCATTGCATGAATTTCGTGCACAGGTAGGATCCCTAGTGGCTGTCAGCTGTCAGCCAGTGCCTTCCTGCATTCTGCGCCACCCCCTGGTGGTCAGTATACGTCATAGCAAGCAATCAAACTCCTGGTCAGTCACACTCCCGAGGGGACACTTTGCACATTAAGCTTTTATCTAAACTAATAAAAGCGGAATAGTAAAATTAACCGTTCCTTCGGGACGCCTACAGCCAATCAGAGTGGCTGCATGCAAATTAGCACAGCCAAGATGGTGAAGGCCGCAGCCCTGGGCTCCGCCATCTTGGGAGCCTGGGTCCTGGGAAGGTATCTGGTGCCCTGGGCCGCCAGATGCCTTCCCCCGCGGAGAAGCTATCGGGGGAAGTGGGGACCAGCCTGGCGGGACCCCGTTGCCCCCTGCTGGGAGGCCGATCCGGTGGCCAGCGCCACCAAAACAGCCTTCCGGGGCAAGCAGGACCCCACAAGCCCCCTGCTGGGAGGCCAATCGACCGGGAACGGCCGCAAGCCCCCTGCTGGGAGGCCTATCGGTCCGGAACGGCCTTCCGGGGCAAGCGGGACCCCGCAAGCCCCCTGCTGGGAGGCCGATCTGGTGGCCAGCAACACTGGAATGGCCTCCCAGGCGGAGAAGCCTGGGGGGTGGGGGGACCCCATGCCCCCTCCTGGGAAGCCTATGGGGTGGCCAGCGCCACTCCATTGCTTCCCAGGCAATGGCCCAGAGGGTCAGTGGGAGCT
>PVJC01023767.1:9617-26212 GCA_004026665.1 Murina feae | reverse complement strand
GAGGCAGCGGGGGGGGGGGGTGTCTCGGCCTGCCTGGTGGCTGCCCAGGCCCTTTGCAGGGCACCGGGGAGGGGGAAAGCAAGGCTGCAGGGGCCGGGATCCTGCTTGGCAGCTCCCCAGACCCCTTGGTGGCACCGGGAAGTGGGAAAGGAAGGCAGCAGGGGACGGGTGAGTGGGAAAGAGTTGGCGGCCTGCTTGGCAGCTTCCCAGGTCCCTTCCGGGGATCAGGGAGCAGGAAAAGGCTGGCCTGACAACGAGGCAGGGTTTTCCCTGCTTTCTGGTGGCTGGAGGAAGATGGGCAGTAGGCAAGCTTGGGAGGCAGGCAGCACCCAGCCCTGGTCACAGCTCAAAAAAGAGAACAACATGCTGGGGAGGGCAAGAGTCTGAGAGATCAACATAGAGGGGGTGCCTGCTCCAAGCCTCCACAGTGTGCCTGGGGGCAGGCCCCCGGCAGGTAGACACACACAGGAGGACTTCTCCGAGCCTCAGATGCGGCTGGGGGCAGGTCCCCAGTGGTGACACACACACATACACACACACACACAAAAGGCGCCTGGCAGACTGGGGCCATCATAGGACATCCACTGAGGGGTCCCAGACTGTGAGAGGGCACAGGCCGGGCTGAGGGACTCCCTCCACCCCGAGTGTACAAATTTTTGTGCACCGGGCCCCTAGTAAAAAATAAAAACAGCAATATGTGATAAAGACCATATATAGGATGAAGAGGTTAATGGGGGGAAACGAAGGACCTATGTAATACTTTCAACAATAAAGATTTTTTTTAAAAGACAATATATTTGTGGTCCTTAACGCCAGAAATATTTACTATCTGAGAATGCTTAATGTGAAGTTTAAATAAAGTTCAGAAAAAGTTTGCCCCTGTCCAAAGTAATCATAGTCACTAGGATGTGGGCCTTATAAGTAACTAGAGGCCTGGTGCATGGCACCAGTGAGGTCCCTCAGCCTGGCCTGCAGGGATCTGGCCAAAACCAGCTCTCCAACATCCCCCGAGGGGTCCCAGATTGCAAGAGGATGCAGGCCAGGCCGAGGGATCCCACCAGTGCACAGTTGGAACTGGGGAGGCACTGCAGAGGACTCCAGGGCATGTCCAGCCCCTCTTGCCCAGTCCCAATTGGCAGGACCCCAGCAGCAAGCTAACCTACCGATCAGAGCATCTGCCCCCGGTGGTCAGTGCACATCATAGCGACTGCTGAAATGAACAGTCGGACACGTAGCATATTAGGCTTTTATTATATAGGATTACATCCTCTTTCTTTCTCCCACCTGAGGATACAGAAGCTCT
Organism: Murina feae; assembly: GCA_004026665.1. Taxonomy (NCBI): domain Eukaryota; kingdom Metazoa; phylum Chordata; class Mammalia; order Chiroptera; family Vespertilionidae; genus Murina; species Murina feae. Next base: position 24,909 of record PVJC01023767.1, on the reverse strand, counting down.
CAGGTGAGAACTATTAAGCTATCTGTATGCCTTTTGTCACTAACTTACTCTACATGCTATCAGTATGCCTTTCCTCACTAACTTAACCTCTCTGAGCCTTTTTTTTAACCATCTGTAAAATGGGACTAAACATAATTTCACAGGATTTCTAGGAGAATGAATGAGGTACTATGTATGACAGACACTCAATAAATGAAAGCTATTATGACAACTGTGTTGCATTCGACAAAGACTACCTCCAAACAAAATACACTTGGTAAACAGAACTAAGAAAGCAGAATGACATAAACTTACGTTTTAAATTTACCTAAAAGGTCTTCCCATTATATAAATTAAAATATCATGAACTTTATTTAACCTTCACATTAAGCATTCTCAGTTCTTAAGTAGTAAATTTGACTAACAGCTAAAGACATACCAAATAATAGCCATGACAGTCAAGCAACTTCTGAATTCAGAAACATAGTGACTAAGTCACTCCCAGAAAGCCAGAATCTGTTATTCACTTGGATCACTTTTATTTCATTGTACATTTTATAACACCAAAGCAAAACATGGCATAATTTCAGGCACTGAATCATCATCAAACTGAGTTGCAATTAAGGTAAGAACATCATTAACTTTTAGGTAATGCTTGCAATTGTAAGTAAGCAGTGCCTTTCTATTCTTCTGGAAAATGCCATTTAGGAGGTTTCAACAATTCTCCTAAACCTAAACTGTAAGTGCCATGCTTGAATTTTTTTTTGGATGCACGCCCAACAATAAATGATCCACCGTGATCTGAGGACAGCACTCCCATCCAAGAACTTAATCAGATTAATGATGTATTTGTTTTATAAAAATGAAGTACATTAAGCCTGAGAATACCTAATTTACATACTAAATGGTTGCTAGGGACCAAAAATACTAGTGGTTTGTAGAAAACTGAGATTACAAAATTGCCTATTGTCTTGAAATCTGTTAGTAAATAGCAGTGAAATGCAAAATAATAAATGTTAATTAGTAGTGTTTATATATGTAAATTCATAAGGTGGTATATAGTCTTTCAAAAGAACATAACGATGCTCATATTCTAAAACATATGTGCCTCAGAGAGAATATGACGCCATTATGTGAAGATAGAAATAACAAACTTGCTTACATTTTCTAATTGATTTGACCTCAAATTGTGATTAAAATGCTACTCTAATTTTTTCATTTGGGGTCCTAGTTTAATATATGCAAACATAAACAGTAAATTAGCAGTCTAGGTTTCTATTATTTTCGTTGGTAACCTATTAGCAACCTTAAACTAAAAAGAGGAGGAGAGCTTTCACAAAATAGCTGAATTTCATCAAATTCTTAAAAGAGGAGAATTAACAGCATCTCTGGACATCTTCTTATGGATATTCTCTCTCTCTATCTCTCTCTCTCTCTCTCTCTCTCCCTCTCTCTCTCCATCCCCCCCCCCCCTCTCATACACACACACACACACAGGATTACTTCATGAATTCAACAAACATGTTTATTGAGCTTGAGGAGGCAAAATGAGTAAGACCAAGTCACTCTCTGTCTGAATAAGACTGCAGGTAAGCAGATAATTACAATATAATAGGACAAGTGTTACAATTAAGGTATAAAACAGATACCTCAGGGCACAAAGAGAAGCCAGCCACCACCTCTACAAATGACATGAGATAAGCCCCAGAGAGGAAGTAACAGTTCACACGGTTCCTAACACCTGAGGAAATGAAATGGCATGTGCAAGGAACACTGAAAGTAGAGAATGGGAGAGAATTGATGAAAACTATAGACTTGTGGTATCTATATATTCCTCTATTTTTTAAAAAAATGAAGTTTCACTTAAATCAGAGCAAGACCACAAAAACTGAGGTTTCTTTTTAAAAAATATATTTTATTGATCTCACAGGGGAATGGAGAGAGAGAGAGACAGAAACATCAATGATAAGAGATAATCATTGACTGGCTGCCTCCCACATGCCCCCCACTGGGACTGAGTCCACAACCCAGGCTTGTGCCCTGACCAAAACCGAAACCAGAACCGAACCAAGACCTCTTGGCTCATAGGTCAATGTCCAACCACCAATCCACACTGGTCAGGCAAGGGTACTTCTTTTTAGGGTACTTGGAATTAGGTTAAGTATTTTTATACAGAAGCTTAATTTTAATATCTTGCACTTGTATCCGGTAAATACTACATAAGGAAAGACAAGAGTTTTAAAAAACTGAATTTAAAAAATCTAAATGAATACTTTACTTTATTAAATGTAAAACTTTAAATTTAAAAAAATGTAAGTTGGATTCAGATTAAAATATCAATATTTATAGGCCTTAGAAATATACATGCTGGAAAAGTAAGTATTTTTGATACTTCTAGATAAGCAAGGAATAAGCCAATATACATCATATAGAAGAATTAAACCATGAATTCTTTTCTTTGGCTTTAAAAATTTGGGAAATCTATAATAATAAATGCATAATATGCAAATTGACCTAATGACCGAACAGCAGAATGACCATCCCGGTGACCACACTATGACAAGAACTGGCACCATGCCAGCCAAGGCGGGTGTGATGCAATTGGTCAGGGGGCCTCGCTATGACCCCAAGATCACCCATTAGAGGGAGGCCCAGGCCACCCTCTGTGGGATGATTGATGGGGGGCTCTGCAATCAATTGCCCCATAGTGGGAGGCTCAGGCCAGCCAAGCACTCGCACCCCACACCTGTTGCCCGCAGAGGGAGGTGACCAGTGGTGGGGGAGGGGCAGGCAGCGGGGCACAGATGGCAAGCAGTGGCAGCGGCAAGGATGGGGCCAGCTGCCAGCAGCCAGGGGAAGGAAAGCCCTGTTAGGTCCTTATCACTGGCTAGGCCTAGGGATCTTACCCAAGGGGTCCCAGATTATGAGAGGGTGCAGGCCGGGCTGAGGGATACCCTCATGCATGAATTTCATGCACTGGGCCTCTAGTGTAAAGATAAGAGTGATAGAAGAAACAAGGGCACAGGGGACTTAGAGTATACATTAAAAAGTTTAGCTCATCAATAGTTGAGCCTCGACCCATGAACCAGAAGGTCACAGCTCGATTCCCGGTCAGGGCACATGCCCGGGGTGACGGGCTCAATCCCTAGTAGGGGGCATGCAGGAGGCTGCCAATCAATGGTTTTCTCTCATCATTGATGTTTCTATCCCTCTCCCTTTCTCTCTCTGAAATTAATGGAAACATATTTTTTTAAGTTTAAAGAAAATGTTCATAGAAGCAAGAGCCAGAGAAACAGGGATTAAAATTAATATAGATAATTATATCATCATCAAAATGAGAGCACACTTAAGTACTGAGCACTCCTTTGGGTACATGGGATGCTGTGGAAAGTGCGTGCATTTCATTCAGTGTTTGAAATGTTAGCCAACCAGCTTATAGCTATCATATTTAGCTGAGAACCTGCTAAATAGCTGCCATGGCCAAAACTTTGTTAAAAGAAAAGGAATGAGCCCTAACCAGTTTGGCTCAGTGGATAGAGCATCAGCCTGCAGACTGAAGTGTCCCAGGTTCAATTCTGGTCAAGGGCATGTACCTTGGTTGCGAGCACATCCCCAGTAGGGGGTGTGCAGAAAGCAGCTGATCAATGTTTCTCTCTCATTGATGTTTCTAACTCTCTATTCCTCTCCCTTCCTCTCTGTAAAAATTCAATAAAATATATTTTTTTTAAAAAAGAAAGAAAGAAAAGGGATGTTCCCTATAGCAGCTTTACTAGCTGGGCTTCAATCTAGTGTCCATTTCCATAAAAGACTTTTCTGGCTCCAATCCAGTTTAGACATATTATCCACTTACCCCTCAATATCTATACATATACCCCTCCCTTCTTATGCCTTGGATAATTCACTTACTCGATGTAAGGGATTCATGAATATATGTTGTTCTGTTCATCTCTATCTCTTAATTGTTATAAACATTTTTTATCTCTTCACCATCTTAAATATAAACAATATATTAATAAAAGGATAATATGCTAATTAACTGGGTGACTGGACATCTTCTGGACAAAGTTCCAGTGGTGGGGGCCGAGGCAGAGGCAGTTAGGGGAAATCAGGTTGGCAGGGCAGGGCAGTTGGGGACCATCAGGCCGGCAGGGCAGGGCAGTTGGGGACCATCAGTCTGGCAGGGGAGGGCAGTTGGGAGCCATCAGGCCAGCAGGGGAGGGCAGTTGGGGGCCATTAGGCTGGCAGGGGAGCAGTTAGGCAGCGATCAGGCCAGCAGGCAGGCAAGCAGTTCCGGATTGCAAGAGGAATGTCCAGCTGCCAGTTTAGACCCCATCCCACAGGGGTAGCAGTCGGACATCCCCCGCAAGGTCCCGGATTGGTGAGGGTGTAGGGGCCGGGCTGAGGGATTTCCCCCCGCCCCTGCACAAATTTCATGCACCAGGCCTCTAGTATTTAAATAAGTTTACAGAAAGGAAGCAGAACATCATACTTAAGGACCTACTTCACAAGAAAGAGAAAAATAATTCAAGGAAATACAAGAGCTACAGAAAATTTAAACAAAGAAAACATTGTAGCCTTGGCCAGTGTGCTCAATGGTTAGAGCATCTGCCTATGCACCAAAGGGTCACAGGTTCAATTACCAATCAGGGGCACATAGCTGGGTTGTGGGTTCATGACTCACCCCCAGTTAGGGTACATGTGGGAGTCAACCAGTAGATGTGTCTCTCTCACATCAATGTTTCTCTCCACCCCCTCCCTTCCACTCTCTCTGAAAAGCAATGGAAAAAGTATCCTCAGATAAGGATTAACAAACAAACAAAAAGAAGACACTTACTGTATGCTAATTATCTATAATAAAAGCATAATATGCTAATTAGATCAGACAGCCAAACAACCTTCCAGGTGAAGCCGGGGCTGTGAGGGCCTAGGCAAGCCGACACAGCCATGAAGGCCAAGCCCCTTGCACAAATTTTGTGCATCAGGCCTCTAGTGTACTAGCAAGAATAAAATAGAGTTGCCTGGGTATCATAATCTTTTTTATAAGTAATCCATGTCAATTTGCTATAACTGCAATCACAGAGATAGAAAAAATATATATCCTTAGGATTTGGCAAAGTCCTGGGCACTTAGTGTTTCCTGGTAATATAATAATTCTGATAGAGAATTAAAAATGTCAACCATGTCAAAGGTGGAACTCAGAGCAAAAAAGCCGATGATACAGAGCATCTAGGCAAGATTTAGTCGATGAGAAACAGGTACAGCAGACTGCCAAAGAGAGCAGTATATCAGAAGGAAAACAAACCTCAGCCAGTGTGGGAAGATGTGTTAATACTGAAAGACAAACATTTGTTACTTTTAGAAACAACGAATTCCTACGGAAGGGCAAACCTATTGCTGTGCCATCTGTTATTTGCAATACACATAATAAACTCAACAGATGCATGCACCCCTCCCCCCGAGCTTCCTATAAACAGATGGTTTTTTAAAGTCTAAAACATCCTATCATTAAAGACCACAACCAACACCAAAAAAAAAAAAAAAAAAAATCCCTCACAGCCACACAGCTCGCAGTTGAATCCTTGGCTTCTTTTCATTCAGCATACACATAATAAAGATGGCACTGCAAACCCTAGACTGCCATCCTTCTGTTACCATGAGAGCAACATCTTTTCTTTGTGAAACACGTGTGGAGACAAAGGAAGTCCATTCAGTTGAACTGTTAAACATCTTTTGTACCTGGAATGTTGATGATATATCTAGTTGGCAGGCAGAAGCAGCATGACCAATAAATAGCTCACCTCTTCATTCATTTATAAACCATACACATGCATAGCTTACAGACAGCACCACACAAATGAATGTATTCAGTGTGTAAAAGGACCTGGCAGAGTCCTATTATAGTAAGATATCTGATTCTAAATATTGCCCTTAAATTTGTAGGAAAATAATTTTGAATGAAATAGTGATACCTCAAAACTTTAAAAATCTACTCCAAAGCACTTACATAACTGTATTCAAACATGTTTCAAAAGTTAAATCAAATACTAGCATTTGCACCTTAACCAAGTCACTGACATGGCATTCATTTGTATAGTACTGTAGTTATTTTTTAGTGCACAGGTCAGCAAATAGAAATTACTTTATATGAAACAAAGGCAAAAATAAAATTTAACACCATTTTTTTTCTATCTAGGCTGAATACAGGGGTGGGCAAAAGTAGGTTTACATTTGAGAGCACACAAAACAGTTTACGCTTGTATTATTATTTATTAACTAAAGGCCCGATGCACGAAATTGGTGTAAGGGGCTCGGCCCTCCGCCACCACAGCTTCATCTGGAAGGACGTCCAGTCTAATTAGCATATTATGCTTTTATTACAGATTAATTTTCGTATTATTTATTTGTATTTTGTAAACCTACTTTGCCCACCCCGCTATAAAGTAAATTCTCAGTTTGTCAAGCACTTCCATTTTTCCCATAAGAAACATTCTGGCTATGAAACGTCTTTTAGCATACAAACTTATGAAAGTCTAAGGTCACTAAACAAATACCATTGACAACTTTGATTTGAAAAACTACATTTCAAATTTATAAACAGTAAAATAATAAAAGCACCACTATATTTATTACATATTAGGGGCCCAGTGCACGAAATTCGTGCACAGGGGGAGGATGGGGGTCCCTCAGCCCAGCCTACCCCCTCTCACAGTCTGGAACCCCTCAGTGGATGTCCTATGACGGCCCTAGTCTGCCAGGCACCGTGTGTGTGTGTGTGTGTGTGTGTGTGTGTGTTGCCACTGGGGCCCTGTCCCCAGCCGCATCTAAGGCTCGGAGCAGTTCTCCTGTGTGTGTCTACCCACTAGGGGCCTGCCCCCAGGCACACCGTGGAGGCTTGGAACAGGCACCCCCTCTATGTTGATCTCTCAGACTCTTGCCCTCCCCTGCATGTTGTTCTCTTTTTTTGAGCTGTGGCCAGGGCTGGGTGCTGCCTGCCTCCCAAGCTTGCCTACTGCCCATCTTCCTCCAGCCACCAGAAAGCAGGGAAAACCCTGCCTCGTGGTCAGGCCAGCCTTTTCCTGCTCCCTGATCCCCGGAAGGGATCTGGGGAGCCGCCAAGCAGGCCCCCAAGCCCCAAGAGCTTGCTTTCCCACTCCCCAGTGCCCCCCAAAGGGCCTGGGGAGCCGCCAAGCAGGCCACCGACTCTTTCCCACTCACCAGTCCCCTGCTACCTTCCTTTCCCACTCCCCGGTGCCGCCAAGGAGTCTGGGGAGCCGCCAAGCAGGACCCCGGCCCCTGCAGCCTTGCTTTCCTGCTCTCCGGTGCCCCGCAAAAGGGCCTGGGCAGCCGCCAAGCAGGCCGCCAATCTTGCTGCCTCTTTCCCACTCATGGGTCCTGGGTCCTGCGCTGTTCCGCCCTGCAGCCGCTCTGTGCACTCGGGAGGTCCCTCAGCCAGGCCTGTGCCCTCTCACAGTCTGGGACCCCTCTGGGGATGTCCACCTGCTGGCGTGCCTGACCAGCCTGGGTGAGGGGCTGATGGCTGTCTCCAGACTGGCCAAGCCCCCCAGGAACGTCCCTCACCCCATTGGGGTGTGGCCAGTGTGGGTGAGGGGCTGATTGGCGCTTTCAGGCTTTCAGGCTGCCCACAGCTCCCACTGACCCAATGTCCCAGCAAGGCTGGCTGGACGCAGGTTTCTGGGGTTTGTTTATCTTCTATAATTGATGTACTGTTCCTTTAAGCTGAGGTGGACTGAGGTAACGAAACCTCCTTTGCTTCACCTCGCAGCGCAGCGTCTATAATGAGACTTTGTTACTCTTAGTAAGTCAGGCCAGGCCTGCTGTTCCCTTCAGTTCCCGAGGATTCTATGATTGTTACATTAATGCAAACATGTTTCGGAGCCTGCCCGCCAAGGGCCAAAAACAGTTTCGCTTTCGCTCCTGCTGCAACGGACGCTGCCTAAACGTTTACTCAGGTCCGTGAATGGCGGCCTCCATGTTGGCTGGGCTAATTTGCATACAGTCGCTCTGATTGGCTGGTGGGCGTGGCTTACCCCATCCCAAAGAAACAGTTAATTTTACTATTTCGCTTTTATTAGTTAAGATTTTAACCAATATGTCTTAACTTACAATATCTTTCTATTATATCAGTCATGAATGTCCAGATCTTGACCTACCTGAATCAATTACTTGCTTGGAATCAATTCATATACAATGCCATGGAAAAGGATATGTAAATGTAAATATATTTCAAGTCCATTATATTTAAACTAGGGCCCCGGTGCACAAAAATTTGTGCACTCAGGAGGGGGGGTCCCTTAGCCCGGCCTGTGCCCTCTCACAATCTGGGACCCCTTGGGGGATGTCTACCTGCTGGCATGTCTGGCCAGCCTGGGTGAGTGGCTAATGGCTATTTGCAGGCTGGCCAAGTCCCCCAGTGGGGACCCTCACTTCAAGGAGGTGTGGCCAGCCTGGGTGAGCGGCTGAGGGCCTTTTTCAGGCTGTCCACAGTCCCTTCAGGGTTCGGGTCCCTACTGGGGTGCCTGGCCAGCCTGAGTGAGGGGTTGAGGGCCGTTTTCAGGTTGCCCATAGCTCCCATTGACCCAACATCCCAGCGAGGCTGGCTGGAATCAGGTTTCTGGGGTTTATCTTCTATAATTGAAACTTTGTTGCCTTGAGCAGAGGCCTAGGCAGGCAATGAAGTCTCCTGTTTGCTCTAGCTCCATGGCTGCCGGCTGCCATCTTGCCTGGGTTAATTTGCATGCAGCTGCTCTGATTGTGGGCGTGGCCTGGCTGGTGGGCATGGCTTAGGTGTAACAGAGGTAGGGTCAATTTGCATATTACTCTTTTATTAGATTAGATAGTCCCTACTATTTTAAAGTGAACTAAAATGAACAAAAAGATATAAACCAACAGACAGCCCAGCTCTAACATAACTACAGAAGAAAGCAAGCAGGATGTCAGATTACTTTCTGCTAACTAGACCACAACATAGTGAGACAGCATACAAGGAAATGCCTTTTTTGAAATTAATTACTATGTCATATATCTATATGACTGGCATGTATTGAACATTTACCATGTGCCATGCATTAAGTACTTTTATTTTTTATTATTTAACTCATTAAGTTTCACACTAGCCCCAGAAATCTTAGTAAAGGAGTAAAATACTACGTTGAAAGCAAATGATTTGATTAAGCATAGCCTCTATTAGCCACCAGAAGCTAGTTAGTTTAGGAAATCATCTGAGTACTATAGAGGGTTAGTTAACATGTTAAAATTTAAGACAAATTTACTATATTAGTCTAAATGAAGACTTAGTCTGACCTCTATCTAAAGTATCAAATAAAGTTTCAGAGAGCCATTAAATAATACACATCAATTAATCATCATCATCTGCTGCGTCAAACATTGGAAAATAATGTCAAGAAGTTACCCTGTAATTACTTTGTGGCTCCTTGAAAACCCATTTGACATAATCACTCTCTGACAGCTGCAAGAGAGAAAATGTTCTATTTCTTCTCCCACCAGTACCCTCTTCTGAGAGCCAGGGGCATCACTTTTCAGCACTTCCTGATCTGCCAAATGTTTATGAGGGAAGTGTGTGGGGTGCCTCGGTAATCAGTGCTAGGGAGACCAGTCAGGGGTTGAGAGTTTCCAATCAAAGCTGTGGATTCAGGAGAGTCACAGTCAGGGGAAGAGCAATGGGCTCATTATTACCAGTGCACAGGGAGGAAAATTACTCAAGTACAAGAGAAGAGTACCTGGTTTTATCTAAAAGACCCCTGGAACATTTCCCTCCCTTCTGTGTTTGACATTACATTTCCACTTAAAAGGAAACCTTCCGTATCCAGCGTATTACAACATGGTAAACGTTCTTCTTTGCCAGTATGAGGTCAGTAGTTAAACTGTGACTCCTTCACATAAACTAGGCCAGAAGTTAAATCATCCTCAACCAGCTGACAAAGCCTGCACTTTCCATCCAAGTTTTTTGGACCTAGGACCATACTAATAAACTGATACAGGCTAAGACTCCCTCTGAAAGAGAAGCAATTTGTTGGCTCATTTCCAAGATGTGAATATGGTGGTACTCCACTTCGCTGAACACTTAACATTTGAGCTAACATCTGAGTCTAGTTCCCTACCTCCCAAGGGAAGTGTTTTCTCATTTTCTATTATAATGACACTTGGTTTTCATCAGAAGCATCCACCAGAAGAAAGGCCTACCTATCTGATAGCACAACATAAGCTTAAAACCCCAGTACATCTGCAAATAGAATATAAGAGGAACCTAGAAAAAAATTCCTGCAAAACAATCCTACTGGGGGAATTGAAGTTTTATATTGCACTGAGGATAACTGTGCTCTTATCATGGATTTTTTCATTTTTTCCATCAGAAGAGATATAAGGTAGGCTTGCAACACAGCAAGATTTAGAAAGTCTATTGCATTAATGAAAATGTCATTGATGCAGTATCTTATACCTCTGCTGTAAAAAATAAAATAAAATAAAAAGAGAGAGGGGAGGAAGGGAAGATCAAGACCAGGAAAAGAAGAAAGCAATAAAGAAACTGGCAACACTACTAATAAATACTGAGCTCTGATAGGCCATTTTATCCAACTAATAAGGCCAAAAAGGGGGAAAGTCACTTATACAGTTTGGTACTTAAAATTGGATTGGGAAGTGCTGAAAGTATTTTTCTAATTTTCTCAACTTTCTTAGCCCCTCCTCAGAAATTACTACAAAGATAATTTATCCTATTTCTCAAATTAAAATGAAACTTGAAAGAGCAAATATCACTTTACCAAAAAAAAGTTATTTACAATATCTTCAAGTTAAAAACAAAACTTAGGTAGAAGGAATAAAATATTTCATTAAAAAAGAATAGGTTAATTGTGCTGACCTAATTTAAGTCAATATCATTTGCACTTTGTCCCCAACAATGCCACTTGCATATTTATGAGTAAGAGAATTCTGCACGATTAAAAAATGAATTTAGACTCTTTCATAACTGGCATTTTAAAGTAACTTTTTAATAATAATGTGCTACAACAATGATAATTTTATTTATTGAAACCTTACTTATTTACAGCATTGCTACCTCATAGTACTCTTGCAAATCTTTAGTAACTTAACATTACAACTTGATATCTTTTCCTAATCTCATGTAATTTATCTGACTTAATTCCTTGCTTCTGGATATGCTACATTTGCCACCCAATGAGTTTATTTCACTGGTCATTTACTTTTAACAGTAAAGCCAAACTATTTGAACGGCATAATCTCCCTGTAAATCCAACATAGTAAAAAAGGACTCTTATTTATCCAACGTTTTGTGCATGAATTGAAGCTTTATTGCAAAGAGTAAGCAATAAACAAAAACACCTCAGGGGTCTGGGAGGAGCAATGTAACCAATTACATTTAATTAAATCAAAGGATAGGAGCCCCAGGGCTGAATGAGCTGAAGAACAAATTTGCATTAACACCTAGCAGCCAAACAAGTAGCTCTGGATCTAGTCTGCAAGTACAATTGTTGCCATCTATTCTCTGCACTGAAGGGGGGCCATTAGCTAAATTCTTAGGCATTGTTTGTCCACTAATGAGAGGCTGCCTTCTCAACATTTCACTTCATCACACATGAAAATTGCCTACTAAAATAAATAGCTTCCTCTGAAAGCTCAGAAACAAACATCATTTCCTGATTCCAGTTTGCAATTTGGTGAAACTTTTCAGAGCTGCTACTGTAAAAAGAGAGGAGGGAAAAAAAGGAAATGAAAGGTGTGATTCCAGACCCTAACTTTACATTTGATGGAGATCATATGTTTGAGCAGATTCTTTTGTAAGAGACTACAAGGCAGGTTATTCCTTAGGTTCCACCAAGAATATCTCTGTTCTAAATAGAATACTTGCAACCACTTGAGAATCTCAGACATTCTAAGCTTAAAGCCCACTCTATTATTCAAATCACAATTCCCCAAGCAATGCTCTCGCTTTATGAAGACCTTCTCTCCCTTGGTGACTATTTTTATTACTTAGGGAGTTTTGTCTTAATATATTTATATACACACATATATCACACTAGAGGCCCAGTGCACAACATTTGGGTAGGGACCGGGCCTAACCTGACAGTCGAACATCCCCCGAGGGGTCCTTAGCGCTGCTGGGAGGTGGGAAAGGCTCCCACCACCACTGCTACAGCTTGCCAGTCATCAGCTGGCTTCTGGTTGAATGCCACTTTCCCTGTGGGAGCGCACTGATCACCAGGGGGCAGCTCCTGCATTGAGATTCTGCCCCCTGGTGGTCAATGCACTTCATAGTGACCAGTCATTCCACCCTTCAGTCGATTTGCATATTAGGGTTTTATTATATAGGATGTGGTATCACAAACTCTATACTCTAATGAGAGCCAACTAATTATAGAAAGTTAACCTAATTCTGGTAGCTTTTATTCTTTTGTCTTACACATTACTCTTTAGTCTCATTAAAATATTACACTCTCAAAAATGGAACAGAACAAAACCAAACCTTGAAAGGGTAATCCAGTAAGTCATTAGGAGCTCCACTATGGTAGAAGATAAGTAGTAAGTATGATAAAATAGAGACCAAGAAAGAGCAAAGATACAGGTCTGGCTAACGCTATTTCAGATTGAACAACCATCCAAAACTATATATATAGTTGGAAGATATACATCTAGAATATTAATTTGCATTACCAATATATAATAATTATTAGAGGCCTGGTGCATGACATTCATGCACTGGAGGGTGAGGATAGGGTGGGAACCTCAGCCCAGCCTGCGCCCTCTCACAGTCCGGGACCCCTCAGGGGATGTCCGCCTGCCGGCTTAGGCCCACTCCCCACATCCCCCAAGGGGTCCTTATCCTTGCCGGAGGAAGGAGAGGCTCCTGTCACACCGCTGCACTCACCAGCCATAAGCCAGGCTTCTGGCTGAGTGGCACTCCCCCTGTGGGAGCTCACTGATCACCAGGGAGCAGCTCCTGCATTGAGCGTCTGCCACCTGGTGGTCAGTTCACATTATAGCGACTGGTTGTTCTGTCATTCGGTCGATTTGCATATTAGCCTTTTATTATATAAGATTGTGGATGACAAAGGGGCCACATACTAAACCTCACAAGCTCATGGTGGCCTTACAAACTCAGAGACCTAAAGTAACCACATATGATGGTCTGAAATTGAAATTTCCTAACTAAAAGTGAGTCATGGTGGGTGGTCATGTCCTAAGCCTATAATCTTCCTTGACAAATGTGTATTTCTACCTTAGCTGAGCCTGTCTATTGTCTTTTTGCATCTATAATGTCAGATGGGATGGGGTTTTGGGGGGTGAGTAAAAAGGTGAAGGGATTAAGAAGTACAAATTGGTAGTTACAGAATAGTCATAGGGATGTAAAGTACAGCATAGGAAATATAGTCAATAATATTGTAATAACTATGTATGGTATAGATGGGTACAATACTTATCAGATGATCACTTAGTAAGTTAAAAAATAGTCAGAGTTCAAAATATATTCCATAGACATGTGTATCAATTCATTTACTTGTCTTTTTGAAGACATGTTATGATTTAATTCATCATTTGGTTTCCTATGCATACCACTTTTCACTTCTTTGTAAAACTTTAAAAATGAGTTTTTATTGTCAAGGATGAACTGATGCTCTCTTTGAAAACATTTCAATTTTATAATTATTCAAAAAGTCTTTACTACATCCCCCCTCAAAGTAACACGTTAGAAATAAATCAAACAATATAAAGATCAATAGAGAAAAAACTAATTTTTCCTCCACTCTATCTCCTTATGTGCCACTTTCCAGAAGTGACCAATGCTATAAATTTGGTGCATATGCTTTCTCAGCTTTTGGCATATTCACACATACACATTATACACCTTACTCAATACATCTTGGGTATCCCTCCAGAATAGAGCATACAACTCATTTTCTTCTTTTTCATTTATTGATTGATTGAGAGAGAGAGAGAGAGAGAGAGAGAGAGAGAGAGAGAGAGAGAGAGAAATGTAAGATCACTAAACAAATATCATCGAAGTTTAACTACTGACCCCCAAACTGGCAATGTAAGAGAGAAACATCTATTGATTGTCTCCCACACAGGGATAAAACTCACAAACTTGGGTATGTGCCTTGATTGGGAATCAAACCAGTGATCCTTCAGTGCACAGGCCAGACTACACTCAACCAACTGAGCCACACCAGCCAGGGTCAATTTATTCTTTTTAATTATTACATAATAATCCACTGCATAAACACACTGTAATTTATCCAACTATTCTATTAATGATGGTAACAGACTCATCAGACTGTTTCCAGGTTATTTTTCTTTCCAAGCCAAATAATGCTGTAATTAACATCCAACCCTGTGCACATGTTCTTATGCACCAGAGGACTGATACCAAAAAATGAGATGGGTCAAAAATGAAAAATGTTTCAATTTTTAAAAACCTGTATAGGAAGTTTTAATATATACAAAAATAAAGAGAACATAACTCCCATTTACCTATCATTCAACTTAAACAACTGCCAAATTTTAATGTTCCCCTTTACCCTTTATCTATGAAATTTAAGCTTTTAAAATCTATTTAAATATTCAAAACTATAAAACACTATTAAAATCCATTTTAATAGTTCTGTCTCCATGAATGACTCTAAAAGTTTATCAAAATCTTTTTTAGAACATTAGTCTATAGTAAAGATCAGTATTTATTCTCTTTAATATTGTACATAACTTTTTAAAAATTCACCCATAATATTCGCTTCCTCCCTCTACTCAGCTCTTTGAGATGGAGAAACAGCAGAATCAAAGCATCTAAGACAGCAGAAAAATAGACTAGGAAAGATCATCCTAAAAGCATAAAAAGACCTTGAAAGGGAACAATATCAGGCAGGCATAGAGGTATATTAAATGACAGAGGCAACAAAGAGAAAGAAAGGAGTAACATTAAGTAGATATTTAAAAGCTAGCATTAGCTGGTAGGGAAAGTACTTAAGGGATTGCTGGTGGTCTGAATGGGAAATTTAAGCACAGAAATAGCAATTTATGAGGAATAGTACATGCTATTTGAATGTATTTTGGAACTAGCTGCTTAAAATATATTGCACTGATCAGCAAGCTAAGCTAGGTGAACAGCCACTTAGTGCTCTCCCAGCAGAAGATATTTGGATGAAAAAAAATCATCCATGCGTAACAAATTAACATTTATTTCTTCTTAAATATAAGTAGCATCCCTACTAAAGAAAGGTAATATAGAATGTGCAATATATATATATATATATATATATATATA
>PVJC01023766.1:11246-26269 GCA_004026665.1 Murina feae | reverse complement strand
TTTCTCAGGATCCAACTGCTGGGTCCAAGAGTCTCTCTTTAGGTCTGTCTCTTAGTATTCTCCAGGACTGTTTTTTTTTTTACAGTTCAGGGTGGAGCTTGGTGTGGCTGTGTTGGTTGCCTGGATACTGGAGGGAGGGGTTATCTCTCCAGGGGACAATGGCTACTCAGGTCCCAGGCTCCAGCGCAATCCAGCCTCCAACTCGCTGCCACTTCCCTGGGTCCTCCCTTTCTCTCCAGATTCTGCCGCTTGGCACCTCTCCCCCCACTTCTGCCACTGGCAAAAGTCTTTCTTCAGTGAGCCCTGGGCGGGAGGGAATCCGGCAGTGCTTGCGCTTGCGCGCGCGCCCCGTCCCTTCTCGGGGGACTTAGGGCCGAGAGGCGCCAGTCATGCACGGCACCGGTGGGAGTGCCGTGTCACATGCACGCACCCTGTCCCTTCTCCAGGGCTCAGGGCCGTGAGGCGCCACTCGCGTGCGCACCGGTGGGAGTGCTGGGTTGCACGCGCGCGCCCTGTCTCGTCTCCGGGGCTCAGGGCCGTGAGGCGCCAGCCGCGGCGGGCGCGGCCCCCGTGGGAGTGCTGAGTCGCTGGCTATGGAGGCAGACGGGATGGCGCGAGTGCACACCTCTCCGTTGGAACACTCAATTCCTCTCTGACTGCAAGCCCCGCCGCGAAATCCAGTCCGAGGGGGGCAGCCTCTCCTCTGCCCACACTCCCCCGCCCTATTCTGGTTGTGAACCCATATCCAGAGTCCCCCGCCAACCAGCAGTTCCCTGGACGCTTCCTCCACTGCGCCCTTCCCCAGAGACGCAGCCGAGCGCCAGCGCCTGGGCTTTCTGGGGCCTCCGGGGCTGGGGTCTGGTACACTGTCCCTCCCTAAGCCCCGAGTTCACCTCTCCCAGCAGGATTCTGTCTCACCCAGTCGCAGGTGTTTCCCAGCTCCACCTCCTCTGCGGCTTGGGCTGGAAAGCACTCGCCCTAGCTGCTCACTCCCTCCACTCCCTGGCAGGCACCAGACTCTTCTCCTTATACTGCCGCCATTTTTCTCTCTCTTAAAAAATTTTTTTAATGTTATTTTATTTTATTATTTTTTTTCTCTTTTTTTAATTTTTATTTTTTTCCACTTTTTTTATTACATAAAGCTTTACAAAGATTAGTACATTATTATTTTTTAATCCTCACCTGAGGATTTTTTTCCCCATTGATTTTTAGAGAGTGGAAAAGAGAGGGAGAGACAGAAACACTGGTGTGAGAAAGACACATCCATTGGTTGCCTCCCACATGCCCCCAGACCAGGGCTGGGAACCTGCAACCAAGGTACATACATGCCCTTGACCAGAATCGAACCCAGGACCCTTCAGTTCACAGACTGATGTTCTATCCATTGAGCCAAACCAGCTAGGGCTAAATGTTCCTTTATTACAGTCTTTGTCATGAAGTCTATTTCATTTGATATAAGTATAGCTCCCCCTGATTTCTTTAGTTTCTATTTTCATTGAATATCTTTTTCCATCCCTTTACTTTTAGTCCTTACATCTAAAGTGAGTCTCTTGTAGGCATCATAGTTGAGTCTTGTTTTTGCATCCATTCAGCCACTCTAACTTTTGATTGGAGAACTTATTTCATTCACATTTAAAGCAATTATTAATAGGCATGGACTTATTGTTGCCATTTTGTTAAGGCCTTTATTCTTTTCTCCTTCTCTTGTCTCTTCCTTTGTAATTTGATTATTATTCTGTAGTGGTATTTTAGATTCCTTTTCCTTTATCTTTTGTGTGTCTACTGTATGTTTTTGCTTGTGATTACCATTAGGCTTATATAAAACATCTTATATTTATAACAGTCTATTTTAAGCTTATGCATTTAATTTCAAATGCATAGTAAATCTCTGTATTTTTACTCTTCTCCCCACTCCATGTTTTGTTTTCAGTGACACAATTTACATATTTTTCCTTGTTTCCATAACAAATTATTTTACTTTTTATATTTTAATCTTCATACTAGATTTACAAATAATTTACCCTCTACCAGTACATTAGAGTACTCTGAATTTAACTATATATTTATCTTTACCAGTGAGGTTTATACTTTGGTATATTTTTTGTTACTAATTTGTTTAACTCAAATAAGTCACTTTAATATATCTTTTAAGGCTAATTTAGTAGTGATGAACTCTTTAAGCTTTTGCTTATCTGGAAAGTGATTTTTAGTTGTCAGTTTGTATCTTTCAGCTTTTTGAATATATCATACCACTCCCTCCTAGCTGCAAAATTTCTGCTGAAATATCTGCTCATAGTCTTAAAAGATTCCCTTGTATGTAACAAGTTGTTTTTATCTTGCTGCTTTTAATATTTACCCTTTGTCTTAACTTTTGTCATTTTAATTATAATGTTTCTTGATGTGGGTCTCTTTCAGTTTATCTTATTTGGAACTCTCTGGGATTCCTGTATTTGAATGTGTTTCCTTCCCTTTCTTATGAAATTTTTCAGCGATGATTTCTTTAAATAAGTTTTTTGCCCCTTTCTCATTCTCTTCTCCTTGTGGAACCCCTTATAATGTGAATGTTGTTCTGCTGGATGTTGTCTCATATGTCCCTAAAACTATCTTTTTACTCTTTAGTATTCTTTTTTCTTTTTGCTATTCTGATTGGATAGATTTCTCTACCCTGTCTTTGAGTTTTCTGATTCTTTCTTCTGCTTCATCTAGTCTGCTCTTGAATTCCTCATTAGATTTTCCCCCCAGTTCCATTATTATATTCTTCAGCTTTATGATTTCTGTTTGATACTCTTATCAAACAGAAAAGTCTCCTTTGTGAAATTCACACTTTGTTTACACATTGTTCTCCTGATGTTGGTGAATATCTTTATAGCCATTACTTTGAACTCTTTATTTGGTAAATCTCTTATCAGTTTACCAGGTAAATCACTTTTATTAAGGTCTGTTTCTGGAGTCTTTTCTTTTGCTTGGAATATATACCATTGTTTCTTCATTTTCCTTGAGTCTCTGTTTATTTATGCATATTAAGTAAAACAACCACTTCTTCTAGTCTTGAAAAAGTGGCCTCAACCCTAGCCAGTTTGGCTCAGTGGATAGAGCATTGGCCTGCAGACTCAAGGGTCCCGGGTTCAATTCCAGTCAAGGGCATGTACTTTGGTTGCAGGCACATCCGCAGGGGGGGGGGGTGTGCAGGAGGCAGCTGATCAATGTTTTTCTCTCATCAATGTTTCTAACTCTCTATCCCTTTCCCTTCCTCTCTGTGAAAAATCAATAAAATATATACATATATATTTTAAAGTGGCCTCATGTGTAGATATATCTTATTGGCCCTAGTTCTTGGTTGTCCCAAAATTTTGTGATTGTCCAAGCTGCCTTCTTTATCTTATTGGCTCCATTAGTTAAACCTATCAGGGTCCTAAAGGGGAGAATCTCAGTCAAAACCCACATGCCAGCCCCCTTGGGCAGCAGCACTTAAAGTATCAAATAGACCTTTTTCAGAGGAAGACTGGGAGTTGGGTGTTTCTGTCCACTCCTTCTTCACTGAGCTCTGGGGAAATAGCTGGTTAGAAGCTGGTGATTCTTTATTTGTTACAGCCCTGTGGGAATGGATAACACAGACCAATTTGGCCGCTGGAGCCAAGGGATGCATTCTCTTGCCAGCAGCCACAAAAGCTGGGGCTCCAGATGTGCGCACAAGCTTCTTTCAGGGAAATACTAATGACCTGTGTCGGGCAGAGGGAGAATGTGAATATGGCTCTGGGTGTTTTCTGGTCTCAGGGATGGATAGCAGTTACCTCTAGATATGTGCTAAATTAGGAACCTGACCTTCAGGCTTCAGCTTTTAAAATATGCAAATAAGTCTCTTTCAGTGAAAGACTTTTGCATTGCTGTCTGTTCCCTCTAGGGAGAGCCATGTGGAGTTGTCAGAAGCCTGTTATGAACTGTTTCTTTGTTTGATATAGTCTGGTGGGTTTCATGGATGCAAGCTCTATTGGCATTTAGAACTGGGTATGTTGGGAGCCCATCCCTCAGATGACAGTTTTAAAAGTTAGGGTGCTAGATGTTGGGTCCAAACCCTTACTCTAAGCTAGGAGTCAGGAGTTGTATGGCACAGAGCCAGGGTTGGGGTTTATGCCAAGAGTATGTCACAGCCTGTCCTACCATTTTAATGTGGGGTTTTTTTTCATCCATTTGATCTGTGAGATTCACTCAGCGAGTTTCTGAGTTTCTTTCAGAAGGAATTGCTCCATGTTCAATGTGTCTGTGGGAAGAAGTTAACTCATGAGCCTCATATGTTACCATCTCATATTTAAACCTTCTGCACAGTGTGCTAATTTAAGGCAGTCTCCCTCTGCCTCTTGATCAGACTCACCAGATAAGCTTAGCTCTTCCCTACAATTGAGGCAAAAGCCACCCTTTTAAATAATAAGAAAATAGCAGTTGTGGAGGGGAGCAAAGACAGGATACCCACCAAGATTTATTGGCTCCTACAAGACTGAAAAGAAAATTTAGGGGGAATAAAGACCACTAGCCAAGGAGTCATGGCAGGCTCAAACAACAGAAAGTATACCAGCATATTAGAAGCCAGTTTTCCTACTTCTTCATTAATGAAGGAAAGTTAAAACATGTTAACATATAAACAAACATTCAAACATGTAAAGAATTTTTGTGAGTTTATTTGAGCTAAAATCTCAACAAATGCTAGGAAGCAGAACCTCCACAGATTTGGGATAATGCTCTGGAGTATGTCAGGTTACATCTATATTTATACATTGCAATCAAAGGAAGGAATGTAGGTGGTTTACATGAAATCCATTGGTGACAGACTAGAGAGGCTGGAGAAAGCAAAGTGGGGAAACCCCTGGGATTGGATAAAAAGTAAGATGATAGACACATACTTAGGTGGATGCAGGAACAATTAACATGATAACAATGAAGGCATCTGTCCTGGTGCCCATGCACATTAGGTTGTGCCCCACGGGGTCCAGAAAAAAAGGGAAGTTACAAGTTACCCAGACACTTCAAGGGTATGTTATTACAGATGCAAAAAGGCAGATAGGCTCAGTTAAGGTAAAGGTTGACCTCATCAGTGAAGATACCAGCCTAGGATGTAACTACCCACCATAACTGCTTTTAGTTAAATTTTAATTTCAGACCATCCTTTGTGGTTACTTTAGGTCTCTGCGGTTGCAAGACCGCTATGCAGGCCTCTCCTGAGCTTGTCAGGTCAGCATGGGGCCCCTTTCATCCACAAACACTAAATGGAATTTTCCTGAGGTCAAGAATTATCTTCACCTCTGGTCTCGTTTTTCATAACTGAATGGTGCCTTACTGTGTGTGGTTTCATAGCTTATGGTGTGTTTTTCCCTCACTAACTTTTTTTAATTATAGGGATTTTGTAAGCGACTTATATCCTAATTCTAGAGCCTGTGTCTTAGTTTGAGTTTCCCTAAAAGCAGACCCGAGATAAAGATTTGAGATAACCTCCTAATAAACTCTCTGTACCCAGGAAACAGGAGTGAAAAAGAAGTGGAGGTAGGGAGGGCCAATGTGAGGTGCAGTATTAAACGCTATCTTTCACATTTGAAAGGCTCTGTATGCTTCTCAGACTTACCCTCAGGAACAACTCCTCAACTCTTCTAGGCTACACATGGAAAAGGGCCTGGATTGGCAAAAGCCAAGTACACCATAACGTGAGCACACTGCCAGCATGAATGAGACTAAACATCTCCTATAGGCGTAAATGAAGTCACAGGTGGCTGAAGGAATACACCATGAGCATCTGGAAAATGCTTTGGCCACTTTCACCCAAAATCTAAGCATTCAAAATAAGTCATTCTTTTGATTAAAGCCATTCTCTTTCAACAGAACATCATGCACACAAGATGTGAGCTGCTCCGATGAGTTAAGGAATCAGATGGAGTTCAATGGGTCGGCAAGTTAGAGGATACCTGAAAACAGGGTATTATGAAAGTAAAACACTAGAGACACTTGATAACGTGTTTTATCCAGATCTGGTCCCACCATAGGGCTTTCCAAGGTTACCACTAGGATACCTCCTCAAGTCACTAGTTCCATTTCTACTGAAAGGTTCTTTATTGCCTTGGGGGCCAATTAATTTGTTTCATGGTCTGGCTCTCTGCCTAGTGATGGCTCCTTTCCCTAGGGCTTTTCTATGTGTCTATCACCCATGTGGCTCTGTAACACAAATATCTAAGGAAGTCAACATTGGTTTTATATCATGAAATTAGGAGAAAACAGAGCCCATAATGTGCCCTGCAGTATTTTGGATAGACATCAGGAATGATTCATGTTCTACATTTGGGTATCTGGAGGGATTCCTGTTGCAAAATCACCAAGCTTATAGGGGGAGATGGAACACTGCTTTCTTCAGTCCCATTACCTTGAGCAAGGTTCTGTATAGATGAAGCAGAGCAGGTCTGTTCACCTTAATTCTCTGATTTACTAACGTTCAAAATTCCTATAGCTTAATGTATTAACCAATGGGCACTGAAAGAGCACATAGATACAATTCCTACTTACATAAACTAGATTGCATAATGGTGTATGGACAAGTTCACTGGGCTAAATCAGGAGTCCTGAGATCCAGAGCTGCTCCAGCTCTCAGAGTTGAAGTACCTTGGGCAAGTAATTTACTCAAATTCTCACATGCTCCAGATGAGATAGCCAATGATAGAATGTGTCCCTGTAAGTCACTGATTATCAAACAGAATTACGTAAAGACCTTTAAGTATAAACCAGTATTTTAGTGTTTTGGTATCATATTTGATGACCATAGAACAAAATTATTGAAACCTAAGACCATAAAGTGTTTTTAATAAGTAAAAGTATATTCAATAAGTATTTAAAACCACTGATTTATAAGTATAAAACACTATTCTAGTAAGTTATCTTCTTAGATATTTTATCTTTTGACAAATTACCAAAAGTCACTGGTTTTAAGAACCAAAGTTGCTATGGTAATACTGAAATACTGACTTGGGTTATTTTCTTTCTGTGGCACACAGTATCTCCTCTCACAAAAACCACCACTACACACACACACACACACACACACACACACACACACACCCCATTTCCATTAAAGTAGATCCCAAATCAGTACATATAAACTAGGGATTATCATGCTTTAGGCAAGATACATAGGTGGGATTGCTGAACCACTGTCAGGAACATCCCTCCCAAGGCAGCTAAAAGAGATCAGGTCCCTTAACCTGAAAACAGAGATCCATGACATAGGGACCAATTGTGTCTCGCTCACCTGCTTCCGGCTATGCTAGCTCAGTATATGTTTGGAGAATATCTGTTTGTTTAGTGAGAGAGGGAAGGTCAACAAAGCCATAAGCACTGATGCTTTGAAATGCAATCCCACAATTTCCCCACTAACAGAACCAGTCTTTTCCTCTGGCCTCCCTGGTGTTGGTTCTCCATCCAAGTCTTCTTTCCTGACTTGTCTTTGCTCTGCTTTAGCCTTTCAGGATCTCTTCCTTTTCTTGAAGTCCTATCTAATTAGCCTCTGATTGGGTCACTTAGCTTAGCCTGGCCATTCTCCTCTCAAGAACTATCTTTATCCATAGTTGCAGAACTGAAAGGTCCTCCTATGACTATTTGAGACTGTCACTGCTGGTTTTCTTCCCAGAAAGTCCTCTCAGAAGCTACCTAGTTTTAACTGCATCCAGCCAAGGTGCCTCAGGGCTCAGTGAACTCTGTTGTGTAGACACTGCCATCTCCTGGTCAAAGCACTGAACTTGGTCCCAGCTGGTCTGACCCAGCAGTTCACCTAGGACTTAATTGTGTTCACTACCCATCTACACTGCCAGTCACAATTAGAGAGTTGCTCCTGACACCCTGCCCCACTTCCTATAAGGCTTAAGACTTACGAGTGTTAACTGCTAGTGTTGCCCTGTGGTCCTCTGTCTTTATCTAAAGTCCACACCTCCCTCAGAGTCCAAATGCATCTTGTCCGTTGAGGAACATCAACTCTGGATCTGTACCTCATTATTTTGTCTTCAACTTTAGTTGATCAAATGAGTCACCTGAAAGGGATCTTAAAAGAACTGTCTTGATTTTGAATACATACCTGTCTTCACATGGACGTCTAAGCAGTCTCTCCTACTAACCAGGTTTAGTTTGGGCTTCTATACAGTAGTTTCTGTAGTTATATGTCTGAAGGATGATTCCACATAAATATAAACAGTATCTTATTAAGTCACTAATCTATTTGGTAGATGGACTGCAGCAGGAATAAAAAGTCTGCTTTCCCCAAAGAGAAACTGGCCACATGACATGTATCAAAGCTAAGGAGCTGAGGCCAAGCGTGCTAACTACCCGTTCTAGTCTAAGTGTAAGCCAGCTGACCCTAGAGATCTTCTCCCCTCCCATTCCTCATTCCAGGACTCTACTGGCACACAGGATCCCCTTGGGTGGAGCTAGAGCTTGTCTGCAACATTTGCCAGGACTTAAGGAATCACCAGCTTTGCTATAGGAATTTCCTCAGGATCACAAAAGGGAAAAAGATCTCTGGCCAAAAAATATCTCGATACCGAAGGACAAGTATAGTCCCTGAAACCAAGCAGGCCTTCAGGAATGTAAAGTAACTGCCAGAGGTGGGTTTCTAGACGTGAGGAAAAGAACCTGTAGCCTAAAAGTGTAAATGCATGAAGCTGTTCCAGCCTCTAGTTGAGAATTTAGTTTATTTGGGACATTAAGAACATCTAGCTTTGCCTATTGAGCCTCCAAAGCTACTGTGTACAAAAGAGAGATGGAAATTCATCTGGATCAGAGGTCTTGGTTAATCTGCTTCATTATTGTAATGTTGAGTGTTAACTTTACCCCATACTAATTTGATCTCTTAAGTAATGGATAAACATTGAACAAGCAAAACAACTCTCTATACCCGTACCAGAGGTTAATTTCAGATGTCTGCTGCCTCTTTCCAAAAGACTAATTGAAAGAAGTGATGTTTATAAAAAATTGACTGGAGGTCGTACAGCACATCCAGATCTTGTTATTCCACATTCCATCCTCAGTTTGAGTAGGACCCTCATGCACTTGGGTGATATTTTCTTGGCCTCACACATAATCACATTTGCTGTGTTATGTTTTGGTGTTGCGCCTTCCACTTTCACCAAGGGATGCTAGAGAAAAGCTAGCTAATGAAACCCATCGTTCTCTTCGTTCCAGGAACATGGAAGACACTGCCCGCTACATCCCTCAGCTCTTGCTTTACAAAGACCCTCATGGAAATTTTCTGACAAAGTAGCCTGCGAGGAAAGGTTGTGTGTTCTTTGAGTAACAGGTATTTATAAGAGTATAGTAACTGTCTTTTCTGGTACTAGGCCTGATTATCAAGAACTGAGAGCCTTTTTTAAATAAAGGTCACAGATTTAGGCTTTAGTGGGAGGGCATGGTTTATCTAGCACTGAGGGGGTGGTTTATGAGATGGGGTAGGAGACCCCAGACCTAGAAGGCTAAAACATCCTGCTCTGGGCTGCCCAGAGTGAGATCTCAGTCCATGGAACTTCTGGAACTAAGTGCAGTACCCCCGGCACCTCCACCCCTTTTTTTAAATAAAGCTTTCTCTGCCAGCCCATGAAGTTACTGAATTGCGGGCTGATACTAGGTAATCCATTGAGGTCCCCAGCTTACAGCTATGGTTACACTTCCTTTAAATGCCAAGTTACTGACCTAGTTCCCACAGGCATTTTTGTAAAAAAAAAAAAAAAAAAAAAAAAAAAAAAGTAGGGGAGAGGACACTTGCCTTCTAGTTATTTGTAATGGAACCACCTCTCCTGTACCCTGGAATGACTATCTCAGGTTTTCCCACTCCAACCTCTTCACCTGGCCATTTTGCAATGCTTCCTTCCATTACTGATCCTGATGGACTCATCACTTGTCACTGCTGAGTAGAGCCCTTTCTAGTGGCGACCTCATTCCTGTCCCCATCTCAAATTCAGGGAGGCAAGACTGATAATTACATGTCCAAAATGTTAATCTTGCCACTCAGTAGCAGGGCCAGAACTCAGACCTTCCCCCTTGAATTTGGAGGCCCATCCTAGAGGATCCTAGCTGCTCAGGAAGGGGTAGGTCAACAATACCACTGTTGCCACCGAGAGGAGACTGGGTGTTCCCTCTCATTCCTGTCTCTCCACGTAGAGCTCACTCCACCTCCTCACAGTCCCTCGTCCAAAAACACATCTCATTTCTTACCCCAGAGTTAATGTGGAACTGTCCTTCCCCAGTCCTCAGGACTCATGTGTGGTCTTATAGGATTATTGTGATGGGGTCTTCTGGCGTTAGTGGCACATTGGTATATTTCCTTAAACCTAGGTCATTCCACATTGGCTTTGATCCAGTTGTTATCCTAGAAAAGATCTTCTAGATATGGGTCAGGATTTCAATAAAACAAAACCCGTAGTATGTAAATATGTATGTAAACCCGTAATATGTAAACCTGAGGTGATACTTCCCACAGTAACTATGTCATAGTATCAAAACAGTATGTGATTTTAAGTTATAATTACACCAACTGTGATTTAAAGCTTTGGTCTTGATCACAATCTTCAAACTAATATATTGACATAGTAAACAATTCTAATGCCAGAATGGACAGTATCAATCAGCTTCATGGTCATGTTGCCATGATCCCATCCCATCCCTCACCCCCCAACCCTACAGGATGGTATTCTTCCAAAGCTATCCCATGTCTATACAATTTGATTACTGATATTAAAATCCTATGTATTTATAATGAAATTTATGGATTTTTCTGCATTAAGGTCTAACTTTAATATCTTGAAATGAGATATTTCCTTGCAGTAATAACTGACATAATTATTGGCAATCAGCCTGCAAAATCATACACATATTATTTATGAGCTACTCAGCTATGAGAGCACCATCATTTTACACATCATTTGCCTTTTATAGCAGTGTTCCTGATTTCATGTTTTGGCATACATTTCCCAGAAAATTAAAATCTTTAACTTACCCTCAGGGCTTGATGATTAAATAAACAATAATTATAAAATACATGTGATTAATACAGTTCATCCCAAAGAGAATACTGCTATGTTTAATTTATCTGGAATCACTTTAATGTTTCAAGTTATGTAATATAAAACAATAACCTGAAATGTAATTTTTATCAACATGTTGTTACTGCCTGATTAAATCCTAAACAAGTCATTAGATTTCAAGAGATGCCAGGGGATGATTAAAAGCAACCCCCACTGTCTGATGAATTCCACAACCAGGAATTTGCTTTCAAAATACATGGGCATAGAATTGTAATCCCCCCAAAGCCAAGTCAATGTGCAGCTGTCATCTTGCCCTTGGCCTTCCACACCCCCTCGGGCAGGACAAGCAGGGAAGTAAAGTGGCTCAAAGATTCCGTGATGGCCTTGCCAAACTCTTAGGATTGCGTTCAGTGTAAGAGTCCATGCAACCGTAAGAGACGTGCATTTCAGCCTGATGGCCTGTCAGCCTCACCTGGCTCCCGCTCCAGGTACCGATAGGCATTCTCTCTAATAAATTTAGAATGGGCTCACCCGCCACATCCTGCTAGATGGGGCACAAATAGAATCTGTCACAAGATGCTTCATTGGTAAAGCTTTCACCAAACGAAGCCCAAAAAGGCCCTGGTAGAGGGGAATGCTGCAATGCAGTGAAGCAGGCTTTTGAAAAATACAGAGGGAGCAAGCCTGCAAAGACAGTAGAGTTGATTCCTTACTGCAGAGCTGTTCTTGGTGCTGTGCCGGGGGCAGAGAGAGGCTGAGGACCATTAATAAGCAGTTCATGGCAAATATGAGTCTTACTACTTCTGTGGTAGCCTACAAAGAGGCCTGGATCTTGGGCAGAAGAAGGGCAGACACAACTGAGCAAGTCTGCAGACGAGTCATGGAGCTCCAGAGACACTGGAATGCACAGCCAAGGTCTTTTCGTTATGCAAGTCTGGGCCTAGCAGGGGAAACCTGGGAACTTAAAGCACAGGATCTGGTCATCTTGATGGATGCCTGCAAGGATGTTAACTCTACAAGACCCTCTGGGTTTACAGAGGCCATCCACCTTTCCTAGGAAGAGCTAGCATCATCCCTGTGGTGGAAGACGCTGCAGAGGTCTCTCCTCCGCCAGAAAACAGCTGCCCCCAAACCCACCCGGCACTACCTCTCACTTCCTTTCCTGGTTTCTAGGCTGGTGACTAGAGTTAAATCTCAGCATAATCTAGTGGATGCTCTAGGCCTGGCAAGGGAGGAAAAACTATAAACCTGTTGCAAGAATTAGCTAGCATGTACCACCAGAAGTTAGGGGAGTACACCTGAGTTTGGATTTTGAAGGCGCCTAATCAAGTGGGGCTTAAATATAAGCCTAGAAAACCAAGAATGCTTTTTTTTGCATTCTTTATTTCAGGGCATTTTTTTTTTTTTGAGACGCTGAGTTTAATACACTGGCAAGGATCCCAGGGGATGGAGCAAACTTGCTGCTGAGAAAAGGTGATGCCAGAGGAGAGGGGCTGGGTGGGGGGTTGGGGGGAATGGGTGAAAAAAGTGAAAGAATTAAAGAACTACAAATTGGTAGATACAAAATAGTCACGAGGATATAAAGTATAGCATAGGGAATATAGTCAATAAAATTATAATAACTATGTATGATATATTGAAAGGATCACTTTATAAAGCATGTGATTGTCTAACCACTATGCTATTCACTTGACACGAATATAAAATAATGTCAAATGTAAACTGTAAATGAAAAATAAATTTTAAGAAAAGGTGATGGGTGATGTTCAGTGAAATAAAAAAAGCCCGAGTTGCCCAGCCAGAGAGTAGGGGAAGGAATATAGAAGCTAAGGGAAATGGGCATGCTGGAGCACCCAGTACCACTGACGCCCTAGAAATGTTACCGATACAATAGAACACCAGATCTTCAGTTAATCTCTTACCCTCACCCATATGCCTGTGCCTTACCAAGGCCTCCAAAGTATTAGCCACTTTTTTGCTCATCTAGTCAGATCACCACGATGTTACCTATATAGTGGGCCCACGGAACATTCCACAGGATGTCCTTCTGGTTCAGCTCTCTCTGGGCCAGAATGTAATCTCCGGCTGCCACTCTGACCATGCTGCTGATTACGACTGTGCCCACTTGGCTTCTGATGGTTCACCTATCACCTGCTTCTGTTTCAGATTCTGCTGATCCCCTTTGCCCAGTGGTCCCAGGCCTTCCTGGCACCTTCTGCTATCAGCTCTGGCCCACAGAGAGCAGCACCACTGGACTTCTCATTAGTGATGCTGATGCTCTCCCTTCGTCAGCACATTACTCGTTGCACTGGTAGCCGTGTCTTCTTCAAGCCACCATATGGAGCAGTTTTGGGCAGCGGAACTCTTCCCAAGGTTTGACATTTTTCTCCCACTCCATCGTATGGTCAGAAGGACCCCAGTGTTGCCTTAGGTGTGACCTGAGTGAGACACACAAGTGCAGCAGTGATAAATGACCTGCGGGTCTGGGCTACCTGCTGCTTTGTCTTCCAGCCACGCTTGTGCTTGATCCTGCATGTACTGTTCCATCTGACAATGGATCATGCTGAGCCCCCCAACCTAACAAGTTTGGGGTTCTGATTTAAGCCAATGTCTGAGGGTGGTATTGGCCACATACTAGTAGTCCTTTGATAAACTGTGCTCAGCTGCTCCAGATTCAGGGGTGAGACCTTGTTGGAAAGAACTGGCAGTGTACCCAGATCTGTCTGTGGTAAGTGGGTAAATTCAATTTGGGGGTACAGTATTTACAAGTCTTTTTTACCGAAAATCAAAATTATATTTCTCCCAACAGCTTTATCAGCTTTAAAAAAAAGGAGGAAGAAGTCCTTTGATCTTCATGCCACCAAATCTTACCTCTATCACCCAATCTGTATCTGTTCTGAACCCAGGTAAAGAAGAGTGGTTAGTATTCATAGGGCCCCCCCCCCTCAAACTCCAACATAGTCACCAGTAGTAGTGAAGTTAAATGCTTTCATTATAGCAATGTTTTGGGGTTTGGGGTGTGAAAATTAAAAGAAAGTGTTATCTCAGTCCAATAGTAACATTGTGTGTCCATTCAGAGTTCAAATACGGACAATTGAGCCTATTTCTTCTCCTTGAGGGACGTAAGAAAGGGACTTAAAAGAGTATCAAATGGTTTATAGAATTGATGGAAGAAAACTCTAGAGTCAACTTCCAGGTATGAGGCCTAAAGTCACAACACATATTTTTTTTAATTGAAATGTAATTGACATATTAGTCTCAGGTGTATCACATAATGACTTGATATTTGTGTATATTGCAAAATGATCACCATAGTAGTCTACTTAACATCTGTCACCATATATATACTTTAAATTTTTTCTTGTAATGAGAACCTTAAAGATCCACTCTCCTAGCTACTTTCAAATATACAATATTCTTAATTATACACTAGAGGCCCGGTGCACAAAGTTTGTGCACTGGGGGTGGGGCGGGGAGACCTTCAGCCTAGTTTGCACCCTCTCACAGTCCGGAACCCCTTGCTCCTTACTGCCCTCCTACTCACTGCTCCTTACCCCTTGGGTCACTGCTTCTTAGTGCTGCCACGGAGGCAGGAGAGGCTCCTGCTACCACCACTGCACTTGCCAGCCGTGAGCCCTATCTTTTTGTATAGTTGTCTGTGGGCCAACTGCTCTCTTCCCTCTCAGTTAGGATGAGCAGCATGTGAGGGCAGAGGGTGCTGTTGTGGAACGCAGAGGGCTGCCCAGAGGTAAAGGGAATGGCTGGGCCCACAAGGTGAGAGATGGACACAGAGGACACTATCTCACCCAATTGTGGGGCAGGCTGGCTGGCCTCCATCTGCCTGACTCTACACAGGAAGGGACTGAGCAAGGTGTCCGCCTTTCCATTCTCTCCTTCCATCTGTGACATCTGTCACAGGCCTTGCCAGGCCTCTCCGCCAAAGTGAGTTCAGCTCAATCCCTGAATGTAAAAGGGCAAAGGAGGCGG